>JBBELK010001734.1:0-40005 GCA_037783545.1 Henricia sp. BOLD:AAB3569
TAGAGTCTTTGGGAGCATTGCAAAATTTGAAGTTCGTCGGAACATTTTTCGGACCTCCAAATTTGCCGACGTTTGGACCAACACTTTGAACCAAATCCCGTCCCAACTGGGGCGTGTCCAACGACAGTCCGAAGGACTGAGCATGCGCACGAGTCAGGAGTACACCACAAAGAGGTGTGTACAAGTCAGCCGACAGGTTGCTGGAGCCAAACCCAGGAAGCGGCCAACCCCTTTTTCTTTCTAAACTCTGAAATTCTCTGCCATTTCCCGGCGAAGTCTGTCAATTTTTTAGGACAAAGTGAGCAATATAGAGTCTTTGGAGCATGCAAAAACTTGAGTTCGTCGGACATTTTTCGACCCTCACAAATTTGCGCACGTTTGGACCACACACTTTGACCAAAATCCCGTCCCAAACTGGGCCGTGTCAACGACAGTCCGATGGACTGAGCATGCGCACGATTCAGGAGTACCACCAAAGAGGTTGTGAACAGACAGCCACAGGTTGCGGGAGCATCCAGGAAGCCGCCAACCCCTTTTTTTTCTAAACTCCTGAAATTCTCAGCCATTCTCCCGGCGAAAGTCTGTCAATTTTTTAGGACTAGTGCGCAATATAGAGTCTTTTGGAGCATGCAAAAATTGAAGTCGTCGGAACATTTCGACCTCCAAATTGCCCGACGTTTGGACACACACTTTGACCAAAATCCCGTCCCAAACTGGGCCGTGTCAACACAGTCACGAAGGACTGACATCGCGCACGAGTCATGAGTACACAAAGAGGTGTGTACAGACAGCCACAGGTTGCGGGAGCAACCCAGGAAGCGCCAACTACCCTTTTTTTCTAACCTCTGAAATTCACTGCATTTCCCGGCGAAAGTCCTGTCAATTTTTTAGGACAAGTGAGCAATACTAGAGTCTTTGAGCATAGCAAATTTGAAGTTCGTCGGAACATTTTTCGACCTCCAAATTTGCCGACGTTGTGACCACACTTTGACCAAATCCCGTCCCAACTGGGCCGTGTCAAGACAGTCCGAAGGGACTGAGCATGCGCACGAGTCATGCAGAACACCAAAAGAGGTGTGTACAGACAGCCACAGGTTGAGGGAGCATCCAGGAAGCGCCAAACCCTTTTTTTTCTAAACTCTGAAATGTCCTCTGCCATTTCCCGGCGAAAGTCATGTCAATTTTTTAGAGCAAGTGCGCAATATAGAGTCCTTTGGAGCATGCAAAATTTGAAGTCGTTGGAACATTTTTCGTACTCATCCAAATTTGCCGACGTTTGGACCACACTTTGACCAAAATCCCGTCCCCAAACTGGGGCGTGTCAACGACAGTCCGAAGGATCTGAGCATGCGCACGAGTCAAGGAGTACACCAAAGAGGTGTGTACAGACAGCCCACAGGTTGCAGGAACAACCAGGAAGCGCCAACCCCTTTTTTTTCTTAACTCTTGAAAATTTCCTCTGCCATTTCCCGGCGAAAGTCTTGTCAATTTTTAGGACAAGTGCGCAATATAGAGTCTTTGGAGCATGCAAAATTTGAATTTCGTCGGAAATTTTTCGACCTCCAAATTTGCCGACGATTGGACCACACTTTTGACCAAAATCCCGTCCCAAACTGGGCCGTTTCAACGACAGTCCGAAGGACTGAAGCATGGTCGCACGAGTACAAGGAAGTACAACCAAAGAGGTGTGTACAAGGACAGGCCACAGGTTGCGGGAGCAAACCAGGAAGCGCCAACCCCTTTTTTTTCTAAAACTCTGGAAATTTCTCTGCCATTTCCCGGCGAAAGTCCTGTCTATTTTTTTAGGACAAGTGCGCAATATAGAGTCTTTGAGCATGCAAAATTTGAAGTTCGTCGGAACACCTTTTTTCGACCTCCAAAATTTGCCGACGTTTGGACCACACTTTTGACCAAATATCCGTCCCAACTGGTGCCGTGTCAACGACAGTCCGAAGGACTGAGCATGCGCACGAGTCAGGAGTACACCCAAAGAGGTGTGTACAAGACAGCCACAGGTTGCGGGAGCAACCAGGAATCTGCCAACCCCTTTTTTTTTCTAAACTCTGGACATTTCCCTGCATTTCCCGGCGAAAGTCTGTCAATTGTTAGGACAAGTGAGCAATATAGAGTCCTTTGAGCATGCAAAATTTTGATGTTCTGTGGGCGAACATTTTTCGACCTCCAAATTTGCCGGACGTTTGGACCACACTTTGACAAAAATCCGTCCCAAAACTGGGCGAGCATGCGCACGAGTCAGGAGTCACCAAGAGGTGTGTACAGACAAGGCACAACAGGTTGCGGGAGCATCCAGGAAGACGCCAACCCCTTTTTTTTCCAAAACTCTGAAATTTCTCTGCCATTTCCCGGCGAAAGTCTGTCAATTTTTTAGAGCAAGTGCGCAATATAGAGTCTTTGGAGCATGCAAAATTTGAAGTTCGTCGGAACATTTTTCGACCTCCAAATTTGCCAACGTTTGGACCACACTTTGACCAAATCAGGTTGCGGGAGCATCC
Source organism: Henricia sp. BOLD:AAB3569 (assembly GCA_037783545.1). NCBI lineage: Eukaryota > Metazoa > Echinodermata > Asteroidea > Spinulosida > Echinasteridae > Henricia > Henricia sp. BOLD:AAB3569. Next base: position 2,514 of record JBBELK010001734.1, read on the forward strand.
AGGAAGCGCCAACCCCTTTTTTTCTAAACTCTGAAATTCTCTGCCATTTCCCGGCGAAAGTCTGTCAATTTTTTAGGACAAGTGCGCAATATAGAGTCTTTGGAGCATGACCACAATTTGAAGTTCGTCGGAACATTTTTTCGACCTCCAAATTTGCCGACGTTTGGACCACACTTTGACCAAAATCCCGTCCAAACTGGCCGTGTCAACGACAGTCCGAAGGACTGAGCATGCGCACGAGTCAGGAGTACACCAAAGAGGTGTGTACAGACAGCCACAGGTTAGCGGGAGCAACCAGGAAGCGCCAACCCCTTTTTTTTTCTAAACTCTGAAATTTCTCTGCCATTTCCCGGCGAAAGTCTGTCAATTTTTAGGGACAAAGTGCGCAATATAGAGTCTTTGGAGCATGCAAAATTTGAAAGTTCGTCGGAACATTTTTCGGACCTCCAAATTTGCCGACGTTTGGACCACACTTTGACCAAATCCCGTCCCAAACTGGGCCGTGTCAACGACAGTCCGAAGGACTGAGCATGCGCACGAGTCAGGAGTACACCAAAGAGGTGTGTACAGACAGCCACAGGTTGCGGGAGCATCCAGGAAGCGCCAACACCTTTTTTTTCTAAACTCTGAAATTTCTCTGCCATTTCCCGGCGAAAGTCTGTCAATTTTTTAGGACAAGTTGCGCAATATAGAGTCTTTGGAGCATGCACAATTTGAAGTTCGTCGGAACATTTTTCGACCTCCAAATTTGCCGACGTTTGGGACCACACTTTGACCAAAATCCCGTCCCAAACTGGGCCGTGTCAACGACAGTCCGAAGGACTGAGCATGCGCACGAGTCAGGAGTACACCAAAGAGGTGTGTACAGACAGCCACAGGTTGCGGGAGCAACCAGGAAGCGCCAACCCCTTTTTTTTCTAAACTCTGAAATTTCTCTGCCATTTCCCGGCGAAAGTCTGTCAATTTTTTAGGACAAGTGCGCAATATAGAGTCTTTGGAGCATGCAAAATTTGAAGTTCGTCGGAACATTTTTCGACCTCCAAATTTGCCGACGTTTGGACCACACTTTGACCAAAATCCCGTCCCAAACTGGGCCGTGTCAACGACAGTCCGAAGGACTGAGCATGCGCACGAGTCAGGAGTACACCAAAGAGGTGTGTACAGACAGCCACAGGTTGCGGCAGCATCCAGGAAGCGCCAACCCCTTTTTTTTCTAAACTCTGAAATTTCTCTGCCATTTCCCGGCGAAAGTCTGTCAATTTTTTAGGACAAGTGCGCAATATAGAGTCTTTGGAGTATGCAAAATTTGAAGTTCGTCGGAACATTTTTCGACCTCCAAATTTGCCAACGTTTGGACCACACTTTGACCAAAATCAGGTTGCGGGAGCATCCAGGAAGCGCCAACCCCTTTTTTTTCTAAACTCTGAAATTTCTCTGCCATTTCCCGGCGAAAGTCTGTCAATTTTTTAGGACAAGTGCGCAATATAGAGTCTTTGGAGCATGCACAATTTGAAGTTCGTCGGAACATTTTTCGACCTCCAAATTTGCCGACGTTTGGACCACACTTTGACCAAAATCCCGTCCCAAACTGGGCCGTGTCAACGACAGTCCGAAGGACTGAGCATGCGCACGAGTCAGGAGTACACCAAAGAGGTGTGTACAGACAGCCACAGGTTGCGGGAGCAACCAGGAAGCGCCAACCCCTTTTTTTTCTAAACTCTGAAATTTCTCTGCCATTTCCCGGCGAAAGTCTGTCAATTTTTCAGGACAAGTGCGCAATATAGAGTCTTTGGAGCATGCAAAATTTGAAGTTCGTCGGAACATTTTTCGACCTCCAAATTTGCCGACGTTTGGACCACACTTTGACCAAAATCCCGTCCCAAACTGGGCCGTGTCAACGACAGTCCGAAGGACTGAGCATGCGCACGAGTCAGGAGTACACCAAAGAGGTGTGTACAGACAGCCACAGGTTGCGGCAGCATCCAGGAAGCGCCAACCCCTTTTTTTTCTAAACTCTGAAATTTCTCTGCCATTTCCCCGCGAAAGTCTGTCAATTTTTTAGGACAAGTGCGCAATATAGAGTCTTTGGAGCATGCAAAATTTGAAGTTCGTCGGAACATTTTTCGACCTCCAAATTTGCCAACGTTTGGACCACACTTTGACCAAAATCAGGTTGCGGGAGCATCCAGGAAGCGCCAACCCCTTTTTTTTCTAAACTCTGAAATTTCTCTGCCATTTCCCGGCGAAAGTCTGTCAATTGTTTAGGACAAGTGCGCAATATAGAGTCTTTGGAGCATGCACAATTTGAAGTTCGTCGGAACATTTTTCGACCTCCAAATTTGCCGACGTTTGGACCACACTTTGACCAAAATCCCGTCCCAAACTGGGCCGTGTCAACGACAGTCCGAAGGACTGAGCATGCGCACGAGTCAGGAGTACACCAAAGAGGTGTGTACAGACAGCCACAGGTTGCGGGAGCAACCAGGAAGCGCCAACCCCTTTTTTTTCTAAACTCTGAAATTTCTCTGCCATTTCCCGGCGAAAGTCTGTCAATTTTTTAGGACAAGTGCGCAATATAGAGTCTTTGGAGCATGCAAAATTTGAAGTTCGTCGGAACATTTTTCGACCTCCAAATTTGCCGACGTTTGGACCACACTTTGACCAAAATCCCGTCCCAAACTGGGCCGTGTCAACGACAGTCCGAAGGACTGAGCATGCGCACGAGTCAGGAGTACAGCAAAGAGGTGTGTACAGACAGCCACAGGTTGCGGCAGCATCCAGGAAGCGCCAACCCCTTTTTTTTCTAAACTCTGAAATTTCTCTGCCATTTCCCGGCGAAAGTCTGTCAATTTTTTAGGACAAGTGCGCAATATAGAGTCTTTGGAGCATGCAAAATTTGAAGTTCGTCGGAACATTTTTCGACCTCCAAATTTGCCAACGTTTGGACCACACTTTGACCAAAATCAGGTTGCGGGAGCATCCAGGAAGCGCCAACCCCTTTTTTTTCTAAACTCTGAAATTTCTCTGCCATTTCCCGGCGAAAGTCTGTCAATTTTTTAGGACAAGTGCGCAATATAGAGTCTTTGGAGCATGCACAATTTGAAGTTCGTCGGAACATTTTTCGACCTCCAAATTTGCCGACGTTTGGACCACACTTTGACCAAAATCCCGTCCCAAACTGGGCCGTGTCAACGACAGTCCGAAGGACTGAGCATGCGCACGAGTCAGGAGTACACCAAAGAGGTGTGTACAGACAGCCACAGGTTGCGGGAGCAACCAGGAAGCGCCAACCCCTTTTTTTTCTAAACTCTGAAATTTCTCTGCCATTTCCCGGCGAAAGTCTGTCAATTTTTTAGGACAAGTGCGCAATATAGAGTCTTTGGAGCATGCAAAATTTGAAGTTCGTCGGAACATTTTTCGACCTCCAAATTTGCCGACGTTTGGACCACACTTTGACCAAAATCCCGTCCCAAACTGGGCCGTGTCAACGACAGTCCGAAGGACTGAGCATGCGCACGAGTCAGGAGTACAGCAAAGAGGTGTGTACAGACAGCCACAGGTTGCGGCAGCATCCAGGAAGCGCCAACCCCTTTTTTTTCTAAACTCTGAAATTTCTCTGCCATTTCCCGGCGAAAGTCTGTCAATTTTTTAGGACAAGTGCGCAATATAGAGTCTTTGGAGCATGCAAAATTTGAAGTTCGTCGGAACATTTTTCGACCTCCAAATTTGCCAACGTTTGGACCACACTTTGACCAAAATCAGGTTGCGGGAGCATCCAGGAAGCGCCAACCCCTTTTTTTTCTAAACTCTGAAATTTCTCTGCCATTTCCCGGCGAAAGTCTGTCAATTTTTTAGGACAAGTGCGCAATATAGAGTCTTTGGAGCATGCACAATTTGAAGTTCGTCGGAACATTTTTCGACCTCCAAATTTGCCGACGTTTGGACCACACTTTGACCAAAATCCCGTCCCAAACTGGGCCGTGTCAACGACAGTCCGAAGGACTGAGCATGCGCACGAGTCAGGAGTACACCAAAGAGGTGTGTACAGACAGCCACAGGTTGCGGGAGCAACCAGGAAGCGCCAACCCCTTTTTTTTCTAAACTCTGAAATTTCTCTGCCATTTCCCGGCGAAAGTCTGTCAATTTTTTAGGACAAGTGCGCAATATAGAGTCTTTGGAGCATGCAAAATTTGAAGTTCGTCGGAACATTTTTCGACCTCCAAATTTGCCGACGTTTGGACCACACTTTGACCAAAATCCCGTCCCAAACTGGGCCGTGTCAACGACAGTCCGAAGGACTGAGCATGCGCACGAGTCAGGAGTACACCAAATAGGTGTGTACAGACAGCCACAGGTTGCGGGAGCATCCAGGAAGCGCCAACCCCTTTTTTTTCTAAACTCTGAAATTTCTCTGCCATTTCCCGGCGAAAGTCTGTCAATTTTTTAGGACAAGTGCGCAATATAGAGTCTTTGGAGCATGCACAATTTGAAGTTCGTCGGAACATTTTTCGACCTCCAAATTTGCCGACGTTTGGACCACACTTTGACCAAAATCCCGTCCCAAACTGGGCCGTGTCAACGACAGTCCGAAGGACTGAGCATGCGCACGAGTCAGGAGTACACCAAAGAGGTGTGTACAGACAGCCACAGGTTGCGGGAGCAACCAGGAAGCGCCAACCCCTTTTTTTTTCTAAACTCTGAAATTTCTCTGCCATTTCCCGGCGAAAGTCTGTCAATTTTTTAGGACAAGTGCGCAATATAGAGTCTTTGGAGCATGCAAAATTTGAAGTTCGTCGGAACATTTTTCAACCTCCAAATTTGCCGACGTTTGGACCACACTTTGACCAAAATCCCGTCCCAAACTGGGCCGTGTCAACGACAGTCCGAAGGACTGAGCATGCGCACGAGTCAGGAGTACACCAAAGAGGTGTGTACAGACAGCCACAGGTTGCGGGAGCAACCAGGAAGCGCCAACCCCTTTTTTTTCTAATCTCTGAAATTTCTCTGCCATTTCCCGGCGAAAGTCTGTCAATTTTTTAGGACAAGTGCGCAATATAGAGTCTTTGGAGCATGCAAAATTTGAAGTTCGTCGGAACATTTTTCGACCTCCAAATTTGCCGACGTTTGGACCACACTTTGACCAAAATCCCGTCCCAAACTGGGCCGTGTCAACGACAGTCCGAAGGACTGAGCATGCGCATGAGTCAGGAGTACACCAAAGAGGTGTGTACAGACAGCCACAGGTTGCGGGAGCATCCAGGAAGCGCCAACCCCTTTTTTTCTAAACTCTGAAATTTCTCTGCCATTTCCCTGCGAAAGTCTGTCAATTTGTTAGGACAAGTGCGCAATATAGAGTCTTTGGAGCATGCACAATTTGAAGTTCGTCGGAACATTTTTCGACCTTCAAATTTGCCGACGTTTGGACCACACTTTGACCAAAATCCCGTCCCAAACTGGGCCGTGTCAACGACAGTCCGAAGGACTGAGCATGCGCACGAGTCAGGAGTACACCAAAGAGGTGTGTACAGACAGCCACAGGTTGCGGGAGCAACCAGGAAGCGCCAACCCCTTTTTTTTTCTAAACTCTGAAATTTCTCTGCCATTTCCAGGCGAAAGTCTGTCAATTTTTTAGGACAAGTGCGCAATATAGAGTCTTTGGAGCATGCAAAATTTGAAGTTCGTCGGAACATTTTTCGACCTCCAAATTTGCCGACGTTTGGACCACACTTTGACCAAAATCCCGTCCCAAACTGGGCCGTGTCAACGACAGTCCGAAGGACTGAGCATGCGCACGAGTCAGGAGTACACCAAAGAGGTGTGTACAGACAGCCACAGGTTGCGGCAGCATCCAGGAAGCGCCAACCCCTTTTTTTCTCTAAACTCTGAAATTTCTCTGCCATTTCCCGGCGAAAGTCTGTCAATTTTTTAGGACAAGTGCGCAATATAGAGTCTTTGGAGCATGCAAAATTTGAAGTTCGTCGGAACATTTTTCAACCTCCAAATTTGCCGACGTTTGGACCACACTTTGACCAAAATCCCGTCCCAAACTGGGCCGTGTCAACGACAGTCCAAAGGACTGAGCATGCGCACGAGTCAGGAGTACACCAAAGAGGTGTGTACAGACAGCCACAGGTTGCGGGAGCAACCAGGAAGCGCCAACCCCTTTTTTTTCTAAACTCTGAAATTTCTCTGCCATTTCCCGGCGAAAGTCTGTCAATTTTTTAGGACAAGTGCGCAATATAGAGTCTTTGGAGCATGCAAAATTTGAAGTTCGTCGGAACATTTTTCGACCTCCAAATTTGCCGACGTTTGGACCACACTTTGACCAAAATCCCGTCCCAAACTGGGCCGTGTCAACGACAGTCCGAAGGACTGAGCATGCGCACGAGTCAGGAGTACACCAAAGAGGTGTGTACAGACAGCCACAGGTTGCGGCAGCATCCAGGAAGCGCCAACCCCTTTTTTTCTCTAAACTCTGAAATTTCTCTGCCATTTCCCGGCGAAAGTCTGTCAATTTTTTAGGACAAGTGCGCAATATAGAGTCTTTGGAGCATGCAAAATTTGAAGTTCGTCGGAACATTTTTCAACCTCCAAATTTGCCGACGTTTGGACCACACTTTGACCAAAATCCCGTCCCAAACTGGGCCGTGTCAACGACAGTCCGAAGGACTGAGCATGCGCACGAGTCAGGAGTACACCAAAGAGGTGTGTACAGACAGGCACAGGTTGCGGGAGCAACCAGGAAGCGCCAACCCCTTTTTTTTCTAATCTCTGAAATTTCTCTGCCATTTCCCGGCGAAAGTCTGTCAATTTTTTAGGACAAGTGCGCAATATAGAGTCTTTGGAGCATGCAAAATTTGAAGTTCGTCGGAACATTTTTCGACCTCCAAATTTGCCGACGTTTGGACCACACTTTGACCAAAATCCCGTCCCAAACTGGGCCGTGTCAACGACAGTCCGAAGGACTGAGCATGCGCACGAGTCAGGAGTACACCAAAGAGGTGTGTACAGACAGCCACAGGTTGCGGGAGCATCCAGGAAGCGCTAACCCCTTTTTTTCTAAACTCTGAAATTTCTCTGCCATTTCCCGGCGAAAGTCTGTCAATTTTTTAGGACAAGTGCGCAATATAGAGTCTTTGGAGCATGCACAATTTGAAGTTCGTCGGAACATTTTTCGACCTCCAAATTTGCCGACGTTTGGACCACACTTTGACCAAAATCCCGTCCCAAACTGGGCCGTGTCAACGACAGTCCGAAGGACTGAGCATGCGCACGAGTCAGGAGTACACCAAAGAGGTGTGTACAGACAGCCACAGGTTGCGGGAGCAACCGGAAGCGCCAACCCCTTTTTTTTTTCTAAACTCTGAAATTTCTCTGCCATTTCCCGGCGAAAGTCTGTCAATTGTTTAGGACAAGTGCGCAATATAGAGTCTTTGGAGCATGCAAAATTTGAAGTTCGTCGGAACATTTTTCGACCTCCAAATTTGCCAACGTTTGGACCACACTTTGACCAAAATCAGGTTGCGGGAGCATCCAGGAAGCGCCAACCCCTTTTTTTTCTAAACTCTGAAATTTCTCTGCCATTTCCCGGCGAAAGTCTGTCAATTTTTTAGGACAAGTGCGCAATATAGAGTCTTTGGAGCATGCAAAATTTGAAGTTCGTCGGAACATTTTTCGACCTCCAAATTTGCCGACGTTTGGACCACACTTTGACCAAAATCCCGTCCCAAACTGGGCCGTGTCAACGACAGTCCGAAGGACTGAGCATGCGCACGAGTCAGGAGTACACCAAAGAGGTGTGTACAGACAGCCACAGGTTGCGGGAGCAACCAGGAAGCGCCAACCCCTTTTTTTTCTAATCTCTGAAATTTCTCTGCCATTTCCCGGCGAAAGACTGTACATTTTTTAGGACAAGTGCGCAATATAGAGTCTTTGGAGCATGCAAAATTTGAAGTTCGTCGGAACATTTTTCGACCTCCAAATTTGCCGACGTTTGGACCACACTTTGACCAAAATCCCGTCCCAAACTGGGCCGTGTCAACGACAGTCCGAAGGACTGAGCATGCGCACGAGTCAGGAGTACACCAAAGAGGTGTGTACAGACAGCCACAGGTTGCGGGAGCAACCAGGAAGCGCCAACCCCTTTTTTTTCTAATCTCTGAAATTTCTCTGCCATTTCCCGGCGAAAGTCTGTCAATTTTTTAGGACAAGTGCGCAATATAGAGTCTTTGGAGCATGCAAAATTTGAAGTTCGTCGGAACATTTTTCGACCTCCAAATTTGCCGACGTTTGGACCACACTTTGACCAAAATCCCGTCCCAAACTGGGCCGTGTCAACGACAGTCCGAAGGACTGAGCATGCGCACGAGTCAGGAGTACACCAAAGAGGTGTGTACAGACAGCCACAGGTTGCGGGAGCAACCAGGAAGCGCCAACCCCTTGTTTTTCTAAACTCTGAAATTTCTCTGCCATTTCCCGGCGAAAGTCTGTCAATTTTTTAGGACAAGTGCGCAATATAGAGTCTTTGGAGCATGCAAAATTTGAAGTTCGTCGGAACATTTTTCGACCTCCAAATTTGCCGACGTTTGGACCACACTTTGACCAAAATCCCGTCCCAAACTGGGCCGTGTCAACGACAGTCCGAAAGACTGAGCATGCGCACGAGTCAGGAGTACACCAAAGAGGTGTGTACCGACAGCCACAGGTTGCGGGAGCAACCAGGAAGCGACAACCCCTTTTTTTTCTAAACTCTGAAATTTCTCTGCCATTTCCCGGCGAAAGTCTGTCAATTTTTTAGGACAAGTGCGCAATATAGAGTCTTTGGAGCATGCAAAATTTGAAGTTCGTCGGAACATTTTTCGACCTCCAAATTTGCCAACGTTTGGACCACACTTTGACCAAAATCAGGTTGCGGGAGCATCCAGGAAGCGCCAACCCCTTTTTTTTCTAAACTCTGAAATTTCTCTGCCATTTCCCGGCGAAAGTCTGTCAATTTTTTAGGACAAGTGCGCAATATAGAGTCTTTGGAGCATGCACAATTTGAAGTTCGTCGGAACATTTTTCGACCTCCAAATTTGCCGACGTTTGGACCACACTTTGACCAAAATCCCGTCCCAAACTGGGCCGTGTCAACGACAGTCCGAAGGACTGAGCATGCGCACGAGTCAGGAGTACACCAAAGAGGTGTGTACAGACAGCCACAGGTTGCGGGAGCAACCAGGAAGCGCCAACCCCTTTTTTTTCTAAACTCTGAAATTTCTCTGCCATTTCCCGGCGAAAGTCTGTCAATTTTTTAGGACAAGTGCGCAATATAGAGTCTTTGGAGCATGCACAATTTGAAGTTCGTCGGAACATTTTTCGACCTCCAAATTTGCCGACGTTTGGACCACACTTTGACCAAAATCCCGTCCCAAACTGGGCCGTGTCAACGACAGTCCGAAGGACTGAGCATGCGCACGAGTCAGGAGTACACCAAAGAGGTGTGTACAGACAGCCACATGTTGCGGGAGCATCCAGGAAGCGCCAACCCCTTTTTTTTCTAAACTCTGAAATTTCTCTGCCATTTCCCGGCGAAAGTCTGTCAATTTTTTAGGACAAGTGCGCAATATAGAGTCTTTGGAGCATGCACAATTTGAAGTTCGTCGGAACATTTTTCGACCTCCAAATTTGCCGACGTTTGGACCACACTTTGACCAAAATCCCGTCCCAAACTGGGCCGTGTCAACGACAGTCCGAAGGACTGAGCATGCGCACGAGTCAGGAGTACACCAAAGAGGTGTGTACAGACAGCCACAGGTTTCGGGAGCAACCAGGAAGCGCCAACCCCTTTTTTTCTGAACTCTGAAATTTCTCTGCCATTTCCCGGCGAAAGTCTGTCAATTTTTTAGGACAAGTGCGCAATATAGAGTCTTTGGAGCATGCAAAATTTGAAGTTCGTCGGAACATTTTTCGACCTCCAAATTTGCCGACGTTTGGACCACACTTTGACCAAAATCCCGTCCCAAACTGGGCCGTGTCAACGACAGTCCGAAGGACTGAGCATGCGCACGAGTCAGGAGTACACCAAAGAGGTGTGTACAGACAGCCACAGGTTGCGGGAGCATCCAGGAAGCGCCAACCCCTTTTTTTTCTAAACTCTGAAATTTCTCTGCCATTTCCCGGCGAAAGTCTGTCAATTTTTTAGGACAAGTGCGCAATATAGAGTCTTTGGAGCATTCAAAATTTGAAGTTCGTCCGAACATTTTTCGACCTCCAAATTTGCCGACGTTTGGACCACACTTTAACCAAAATCCCGTCCCAAACTGGGCCGTGTCAACGACAGTCCGAAGGACTGAGCATGCGCACGAGTCAGGAGTACACCAAAGAGGTGTGTACAGACAGCCACAGGTTGCGGGAGCAACCAGGAAGCGCCAACCCCTTTTTTTTCTAATCTCTGAAATTTCTCTGCCATTTCCCGGCGAAAGTCTGTCAATTTTTTAGGACAAGTGCGCAATATAGAGTCTTTGGAGCATGCAAAATTTGAAGTTCGTCGGAACATTTTTCGACCTCCAAATTTGCCGACGTTTGGACCACACTTTGACCAAAATCCCGTCCCAAACTGGGCCGTGTCAACGACAGTCCGAAGGACTGAGCATGCGCACGAGTCAGGAGTACACCAAAGAGGTGTGTACAGACAGCCACAGGTTGCGGGAGCAACCAGGAAGCGCCAACCCCTTTTTGTTTCTAAACTCTGAAATTTCTCTGCCATTTCCCGGCGAAAGTCTGTCAATTTTTTAGGACAAGTGCGCAATATAGAGTCTTTGGAGCATGCAAAATTTGAAGTTCGTCGGAACATTTTTCGACCTCCAAATTTGCCGACGTTTGGACCACACTTTGACCAAAATCCCGTCCCAAACTGGGCCGTGTCAACGACAGTCCGAAGGACTGAGCATGCGCACGAGTCAGGAGTACACCAAAGAGGTGTGTACAGACAGCCACAGGTTGCGGGAGCATCCAGGAAGCGCAAACCCCCTTTTTTTTTCTAAACTCTGAAATTTCTCTGCCATTTCCCGGCGAAAGTCTGTCAATTTTTTAGGACAAGTGCGCAATATAGAGTCTTTGGAGCATGCAAAATTTGAAGTTCGTCGGAACATTTTTCGACCTCCAAATTTGCCGACGTTTGGACCACACTTTGACCAAAATCCCGTCCCAAACTGGGCCGTGTCAACGACAGTCCGAAGGACTGAGCATGCGCACGAGTCAGGAGTACACCAAAGAGGTGTGTACAGACAGCCACAGGTTGCGGGAGCATCCAGGAAGCGCCAACCCCTTTTTTTTCTAAACTCTGAAATTTCTCTGCCATTTCCCGGCGAAAGTCTGTCAATTTTTTAGGACAAGTGCGCAATATAGAGTCTTTGGAGCATGCAAAATTTGAAGTTCGTTCGAACATTTTTCGACCTCCAAATTTGCCGACGTTTGGACCACACTTTGACCAAAATCCCGTCCCAAACTGGGCCGTGTCAACGACAGTCCGAAGGACTGAGCATGCGCACGAGTCAGGAGTACACCAAAGAGGTGTGTACAGACAGCCACAGGTTGCGGGAGCAACCAGGAAGCGCCAACCCCTTTTTTTTCTAATCTCTGAAATTTCTCTGCCATTTCCCGGCGAAAGTCTGTCAATTTTTTAGGACAAGTGCGCAATATAGAGTCTTTGGAGCATGCAAAATTTGAAGTTCGTCGGAACATTTTTCGACCTCCAAATTTGCCGACGTTTGGACCACACTTTGACCAAAATCCCGTCCCAAACTGGGCCGTGTCAACGACAGTCCGAAGGACTGAGCATGCGCACGAGTCAGGAGTACACCAAAGAGGTGTGTACAGACAGCCACAGGTTGCGGGAGCATCCAGGAAGCGCCAACCCCTTTTTTTTTCTAAACTCTGAAATTTCTCTGCCATTTCCCGGCGAAAGTCTGTCATTTTTTTAGGACAAGTGCGCAATATAGAGTCTTTGGAGCATGCAAAATTTGAAGTTCGTCGGAACATTTTTCGACCTCCAAATTTGCCGACGTTTGGACCACACTTTGACCAAAATCCCGTCCCAAACTGGGCCGTGTCAACGACAGTCCGAAGGACTGAGCATGCGCACGAGTCAGGAGTACACCAAAGAGGTGTGTACAGACAGCCACAGGTTGCGGGAGCAACCAGGAAGCGCCAACCCCTTTTTTTCTAATCTCTGAAATTTCTCTGCCATTTCCCGGCGAAAGTCTGTCAATTTGTTAGGACAAGTGCGCAATATAGAGTCTTTGGAGCATGCAAAATTTGAAGTTCGTCGGAAAATTTTTCGACCTCCAAATTTGCCGACGTTTGGACCACACTTTGACCAAAATCCCGTCCCAAACTGGGCCGTGTCAACGACAGTCCGAAGGACTGAGCATGCGCACGAGTCAGGAGTACACCAAAGAGGTGTGTACCGACAGCCACAGGTTGCGGGAGCAACCAGGAAGCGACAACCCCTTTTTTTTCTAAACTCTGAAATTTCTCTGCCATTTCCCGGCGAAAGTCTGTCAATTTTTTAGGACAAGTGCGCAATATAGAGTCTTTGGAGCATGCAAAATTTGAAGTTCGTCGGAACATTTTTCGACCTCCAAATTTGCCAACGTTTGGACCACACTTTGACCAAAATCAGGTTGCGGGAGCATCCAGGAAGCGCCAACCCCTTTTTTTTCTAAACTCTGAAATTTCTCTGCCATTTCCCGGCGAAAGTCTGTCAATTTTTTAGGACAAGTGCGCAATATAGAGTCTTTGGAGCATGCACAATTTGAAGTTCGTCGGAACATTTTTCGACCTCCAAATTTGCCGACGTTTGGACCACACTTTGACCAAAATCCCGTCCCAAACTGGGCCGTGTCAACGACAGTCCGAAGGACTGAGCATGCGCACGAGTCAGGAGTACACCAAAGAGGTGTGTACAGACAGCCACAGGTTGCGGGAGCAACCAGGAAGCGCCAACCCCTTTTTTTTCTAAACTCTGAAATTTCTCTGCCATTTCCCGGCGAAAGTCTGTCAATTTTTTAGGACAAGTGCGCAATATAGAGTCTTTGGAGCATGCAAAATTTGAAGTTCGTCGGAACATTTTTCGACCTCCAAATTTGCCGACGTTTGGACCACACTTTGACCAAAATCCCGTCCCAAACTGGGCCGTGTCAACGACAGTCCGAAGGACTGAGCATGCGCACGAGTCAGGAGTACACCAAAGAGGTGTGTACAGACAGCCACAGGTTGCGGGAGCATCCAGGAAGCGCCAACCCCTTTTTTTTCTAAACTCTGAAATTTCTCTGCCATTTCCCGGCGAAAGTCTGTCAATTGTTTAGGACAAGTGCGCAATATAGAGTCTTTGGAGCATGCACAATTTGAAGTTCGTCGGAACATTTTTCGACCTCCAAATTTGCCGACGTTTGGACCACACTTTGACCAAAATCCCGTCCCAAACTGGGCCGTGTCAACGACAGTCCGAAGGACTGAGCATGCGCACGAGTCAGGAGTACACCAAAGAGGTGTGTACAGACAGCCACAGGTTGCGGGAGCATCCAGGAAGCGCCAACCCCTTTTTTTTCTAAACTCTGAAATTTCTCTGCCATTTCCCGGCGAAAGTCTGTCAATTTTTTAGGACAAGTGCGCAATATAGAGTCTTTGGAGCATGCAAAATTTGAAGTTCGTCGGAACATTTTTCGACCTCCAAATTTGCCGACGTTTGGACCACACTTTGACCAAAATCCCGTCCCAAACTGGGCCGTGTCAACGACAGTCCGAAGGACTGAGCATGCGCACGAGTCAGGAGTACACCAAAGAGGTGTGTACAGACAGCCACAGGTTGCGGGAGCAACCAGGAAGCGCCAACCCCTTTTTTTCTAATCTCTGAAATTTCTCTGCCATTTCCCGGCGAAAGTCTGTCAATTTTTTAGGACAAGTGCCCAATATAGAGTCTTTGGAGCATGCAAAATTTGAAGTTCGTCGGAACATTTTTCGACCTCCAAATTTGCCGACGTTTGGACCACACTTTGACCAAAATCCCGTCCCAAACTGGGCCGTGTCAACGACAGTCCGAAGGACTGAGCATGCGCACGAGTCAGGAGTACACCAAAGAGGTGTGTACAGACAGCCACAGGTTGCGGGAGCAACCAGGAAGCGCCAACCCCTTTTTGTTTCTAAACTCTGAAATTTCTCTGCCATTTCCCGGCGAAAGTCTGTCAATTTTTTAGGACAAGTGCGCAATATAGAGTCTTTGGAGCATGCAAAATTTGAAGTTCGTCGGAACATTTTTCGACCTCCAAATTTGCCGACGTTTGGACCACACTTTGACCAAAATCCCGTCCCAAACTGGGCCGTGTCAACGACAGTCCGAAGGACTGAGCATGCGCACGAGTCAGGAGTAAACCAAAGAGGTGTGTACAGACAGCCACAGGTTGCGGGAGCATCCAGGAAGCGCCAACCCCTTTTTTTTCTAAACTCTGAAATTTCTCTGCCATTTCCCGGCGAAAGTCTGTCAATTTTTTAGGACAAGTGCGCAATATAGAGTCTTTGGAGCATGCAAAATTTGAAGTTCGTCGGAACTTTTTTCGACCTCCAAATTTGCCGACGTTTGGACCACACTTTGACCAAAATCCCGTCCCAAACTGGGCCGTGTCAACGACAGTCCGAAGGACTGAGCATGCGCACGAGTCAGGAGTACACCAAAGAGGTGTGTACAGACAGCCACAGGTTGCGGGAGCAACCAGGAAGCGCCAACCCCTTTTTTTTCTAATCTCTGAAATTTCTCTGCCATTTCCCGGCGAAAGTCTGTCAATTTTTTAGGACAAGTGCGCAATATAGAGTCTTTGGAGCATGCAAAATTTGAAGTTCGTCGGAACATTTTTCGACCTCCAAATTTGCCGACGTTTGGACCACACTTTGACCAAAATCCCGTCCCAAACTGGGCCGTGTCAACGACAGTCCGAAGGACTGAGCATGCGCACGAGTCAGGAGTACACCAAAGAGGTGTGTACAGACAGCCACAGGTTGCGGGAGCATCCAGGAAGCGCCAACCCCTTTTTTTTCTAAACTCTGAAATTTCTCTGCCATTTCCCGGCGAAAGTCTGTCAATTGTTTAGGACAAGTGCGCAATATAGAGTCTTTGGAGCATGCACAATTTGAAGTTCGTCGGAACATTTTTCGACCTCCAAATTTGCCGACGTTTGGACCACACTTTGACCAAAATCCCGTCCCAAACTGGGCCGTGTCAACGACAGTCCGAAGGACTGAGCATGCGCACGAGTCAGGAGTACACCAAAGAGGTGTGTACAGACAGCCACAGGTTGCGGGAGCATCCAGGAAGCGCCAACCCCTTTTTTTTCTAAACTCTGAAATTTCTCTGCCATTTCCCGGCGAAAGTCTGTCAATTTTTTAGGACAAGTGCGCAATATAGAGTCTTTGGAGCATGCAAAATTTGAAGTTCGTCGGAACATTTTTCGACCTCCAAATTTGCCGACGTTTGGACCACACTTTGACCAAAATCCCGTCCCAAACTGGGCCGTGTCAACGACAGTCCGAAGGACTGAGCATGCGCACGAGTCAGGAGTACACCAAAGAGGTGTGTACAGACAGCCACAGGTTGCGGGAGCAACCAGGAAGCGCCAACCCCTTTTTTTCTAATCTCTGAAATTTCTCTGCCATTTCCCGGCGAAAGTCTGTCAATTTTTTAGGACAAGTGCCCAATATAGAGTCTTTGGAGCATGCAAAATTTGAAGTTCGTCGGAACATTTTTCGACCTCCAAATTTGCCGACGTTTGGACCACACTTTGACCAAAATCCCGTCCCAAACTGGGCCGTGTCAACGACAGTCCGAAGGACTGAGCATGCGCACGAGTCAGGAGTACACCAAAGAGGTGTGTACAGACAGCCACAGGTTGCGGGAGCAACCAGGAAGCGCCAACCCCTTTTTGTTTCTAAACTCTGAAATTTCTCTGCCATTTCCCGGCGAAAGTCTGTCAATTTTTTAGGACAAGTGCGCAATATAGAGTCTTTGGAGCATGCAAAATTTGAAGTTCGTCGGAACATTTTTCGACCTCCAAATTTGCCGACGTTTGGACCACACTTTGACCAAAATCCCGTCCCAAACTGGGCCGTGTCAACGACAGTCCGAAGGACTGAGCATGCGCACGAGTCAGGAGTAAACCAAAGAGGTGTGTACAGACAGCCACAGGTTGCGGGAGCATCCAGGAAGCGCCAACCCCTTTTTTTTCTAAACTCTGAAATTTCTCTGCCATTTCCCGGCGAAAGTCTGTCAATTTTTTAGGACAAGTGCGCAATATAGAGTCTTTGGAGCATGCAAAATTTGAAGTTCGTCGGAACATTTTTCGACCTCCAAATTTGCCGACGTTTGGACCACACTTTGACCAAAATCCCGTCCCAAACTGGGCCGTGTCAACGACAGTCCGAAGGACTGAGCATGCGCACGAGTCAGGAGTACACCAAAGAGGTGTGTACAGACAGCCACAGGTTGCGGGAGCAACCAGGAAGCGCCAACCCCTTTTTTTTCTAATCTCTGAAATTTCTCTGCCATTTCCCGGCGAAAGTCTGTCAATTTTTTAGGACAAGTGCGCAATATAGAGTCTTTGGAGCATGCAAAATTTGAAGTTCGTCGGAACATTTTTCGACCTCCAAATTTGCCGACGTTTGGACCACACTTTGACAAAAATCCCGTCCCAAACTGGGCCGTGTCAACGACAGTCCGAAGGACTGAGCATGCGCACGAGTCAGGAGTACACCAAAGAGGTGTGTACAGACAGCCACAGGTTGCGGGAGCAACCAGGAAGCGCCAACCCCTTTTTTTTTCTAAACTCTGAAATTTCTCTCCCATTTCCCGGCGAAAGTCTGTCAATTTTTTAGGACAAGTGCGCAATATAGAGTCTTTGGAGCATGCAAAATTTGAAGTTCGTCGGAACATTTTTCGACCTCCAAATTTGCCGACGTTTGGACCACACTTTGACCAAAATCCCGTCCCAAACTGGGCCGTGTCAACGACAGTCCGAAGGACTGAGCATGCGCACGAGTCAGGAGTACACCAAAGAGGTGTGTACAGACAGCCACAGGTTGCGGGAGCATCCAGGAAGCGCCAACCCCTTTTTTTTCTAAACTCTGAAATTTCTCTGCCATTTCCCGGCGAAAGTCTGTCAATTTTTTAGGACAAGTGCGCAATATAGAGTCTTTGGAGCATGCAAAATTTGAAGTTCGTCGGAACATTTTTCGACCTCCAAATTTGCCGACGTTTGGACCACACTTTGACCAAAATCCCGTCCCAAACTGGGCCGTGTCAACGACAGTCCGAAGGACTGAGCATGCGCACGAGTCAGGAGTACACCAAAGAGGTGTGTACAGACAGCCACAGGTTGCGGGAGCAACCAGGAAGCGCCAACCCCTTTTTGTTTCTAAACTCTGAAATTTCTCTGCCATTTCCCGGCGAAAGTCTGTCAATTTTTTAGGACAAGTGCGCAATATAGAGTCTTTGGAGCATGCAAAATTTGAAGTTCGTCGGAACATTTTTCGACCTCCAAATTTGCCGACGTTTGGACCACACTTTGACCAAAATCCCGTCCCAAACTGGGCCGTGTCAACGACAGTCCGAAGGACTGAGCATGCGCACGAGTCAGGAGTACACCAAAGAGGTGTGTACAGACAGCCACAGGTTGCGGGAGCATCCAGGAAGCGCCAACCCCTTTTTTTTTCTAAACTCTGAAATTTCTCTGCCATTTCCCGGCGAAAGTCTGTCAATTTTTTAGGACAAGTGCGCAATATAGAGTCTTTGGAGCATGCAAAATTTGAAGTTCGTCGGAACATTTTTCGACCTCCAAATTTGCCGACGTTTGGACCACACTTTGACCAAAATCCCGTCCCAAACTGGGCCGTGTCAACGACAGTCCGAAGGACTGAGCATGCGCACGAGTCAGGAGTACACCAAAGAGGTGTGTACAGACAGCCACAGGTTGCGGGAGCATCCAGGAAGCGCCAACCCCTTTTTTTTCTAAACTCTGAAATTTCTCTGCCATTTCCCGGCGAAAGTCTGTCAATTTTTTAGGACAAGTGCGCAATATAGAGTCTTTGGAGCATGCAAAATTTGAAGTTCGTCCGAACATTTTTCGACCTCCAAATTTGCCGACGTTTGGACCACACTTTGACCAAAATCCCGTCCCAAACTGGGCCGTGTCAACGACAGTCCGAAGGACTGAGCATGCGCACGAGTCAGGAGTACACCAAAGAGGTGTGTACAGACAGCCACAGGTTGCGGGAGCAACCAGGAAGCGCCAACCCCTTTTTTTTCTAATCTCTGAAATTTCTCTGCCATTTCCCGGCGAAAGTCTGTCAATTTTTTAGGACAAGTGCGCAATATAGAGTCTTTGGAGCATGCAAAATTTGAAGTTCGTCGGAACATTTTTCGACCTCCAAATTTGCCGACGTTTGGACCACACTTTGACCAAAATCCCGTCCCAAACTGGGCCGTGTCAACGACAGTCCGAAGGACTGAGCATGCGCACGAGTCAGGAGTACACCAAAGAGGTGTGTACAGACAGCCACAGGTTGCGGGAGCAACCAGGAAGCGCCAACCCCTTTTTGTTTCTAAACTCTGAAATTTCTCTGCCATTTCCCGGCGAAAGTCTGTCAATTTGTTAGGACAAGTGCGCAATATAGAGTCTTTAGAGCATGCAAAATTTGAAGTTCGTCGGAACATTTTTCGACCTCCAAATTTGCCGACGTTTGGACCACACTTTGACCAAAATCCCGTCCCAAACTGGGCCGTGTCAACGACAGTCCGAAGGACTGAGCATGCGCACGAGTCAGGAGTACACCAAAGAGGTGTGTACAGACAGCCACAGGTTGCGGGAGCATCCAGGAAGCGCCAACCCCTTTTTTTTTCTAAACTCTGAAATTTCTCTGCCATTTCCCGGCGAAAGTCTGTCAATTTTTTAGGACAAGTGCGCAATATAGAGTCTTTGGAGCATGCAAAATTTGAAGTTCGTCGGAACATTTTTCGACCTCCAAATTTGCCGACGTTTGGACCACACTTTGACCAAAATCCCGTCCCAAACTGGGCCGTGTCAACGACAGTCCGAAGGACTGAGCATGCGCACGAGTCAGGAGTACACCAAAGAGGTGTGTACAGACAGCCACAGGTTGCGGGAGCAACCAGGAAGCGCCAACCCCTTTTTTTTCTAATCTCTGAAATTTCTCTGCCATTTCCCGGCGAAAGTCTGTCAATTTTTTAGGACAAGTGCGCAATATAGAGTCTTTGGAGCATGCAAAATTTGAAGTTCGTCGGAAAATTTTTCGACCTCCAAATTTGCCGACGTTTGGACCACACTTTGACCAAAATCCCGTCCCAAACTGGGCCGTGTCAACGACAGTCCGAAGGACTGAGCATGCGCACGAGTCAGGAGTACACCAAAGAGGTGTGTACCGACAGCCACAGGTTGCGGGAGCAACCAGGAAGCGACAACCCCTTTTTTTTTCTAAACTCTGAAATTTCTCTGCCATTTCCCGGCGAAAGTCTGTCAATTTTTTAGGACAAGTGCGCAATATAGAGTCTTTGGAGCATGCAAAATTTGAAGTTCGTCGGAACATTTTTCGACCTCCAAATTTGCCAACGTTTGGACCACACTTTGACCAAAATCAGGTTGCGGGAGCATCCAGGAAGCGCCAACCCCTTTTTTTTCTAAACTCTGAAATTTCTCTGCCATTTCCCGGCGAAAGTCTGTCAATTTTTTAGGACAAGTGCGCAATATAGAGTCTTTGGAGCATGCACAATTTGAAGTTCGTCGGAACATTTTTCGACCTCCAAATTTGCCGACGTTTGGACCACACTTTGACCAAAATCCCGTCCCAAACTGGGCCGTGTCAACGACAGTCCGAAGGACTGAGCATGCGCACGAGTCAGGAGTACACCAAAGAGGTGTGTACAGACAGCCACAGGTTGCGGGAGCATCCAGGAAGCGCCAACCCCTTTTTTTTCTAAACTCTGAAATTTCTCTGCCATTTCCCGGCGAAAGTCTGTCAATTGTTTAGGACAAGTGCGCAATATAGAGTCTTTGGAGCATGCACAATTTGAAGTTCGTCGGAACATTTTTCGACCTCCAAATTTGCCGACGTTTGGACCACACTTTGACCAAAATCCCGTCCCAAACTGGGCCGTGTCAACGACAGTCCGAAGGACTGAGCATGCGCACGAGTCAGGAGTACACCAAAGAGGTGTGTACAGACAGCCACAGGTTGCGGGAGCATCCAGGAAGCGCCAACCCCTTTTTTTTCTAAACTCTGAAATTTCTCTGCCATTTCCCGGCGAAAGTCTGTCAATTTTTTAGGACAAGTGCGCAATATAGAGTCTTTGGAGCATGCAAAATTTGAAGTTCGTCGGAACATTTTTCGACCTCCAAATTTGCCGACGTTTGGACCACACTTTGACCAAAATCCCGTCCCAAACTGGGCCGTGTCAACGACAGTCCGAAGGACTGAGCATGCGCACGAGTCAGGAGTACACCAAAGAGGTGTGTACAGACAGCCACAGGTTGCGGGAGCAACCAGGAAGCGCCAACCCCTTTTTTTCTAATCTCTGAAATTTCTCTGCCATTTCCCGGCGAAAGTCTGTCAATTTTTTAGGACAAGTGCCCAATATAGAGTCTTTGGAGCATGCAAAATTTGAAGTTCGTCGGAACATTTTTCGACCTCCAAATTTGCCGACGTTTGGACCACACTTTGACCAAAATCCCGTCCCAAACTGGGCCGTGTCAACGACAGTCCGAAGGACTGAGCATGCGCACGAGTCAGGAGTACACCAAAGAGGTGTGTACAGACAGCCACAGGTTGCGGGAGCATCCAGGAAGCGCCAACCCCTTTTTTTTCTAAACTCTGAAATTTCTCTGCCATTTCCCGGCGAAAGTCTGTCAATTTTTTAGGACAAGTGCGCAATATAGAGTCTTTGGAGCATGCAAAATTTGAAGTTCGTCGGAACATTTTTCGACCTCCAAATTTGCCGACGTTTGGACCACACTTTGACCAAAATCCCGTCCCAAACTGGGCCGTGTCAACGACAGTCCGAAGGACTGAGCATGCGCACGAGTCAGGAGTACACCAAAGAGGTGTGTACAGACAGCCACAGGTTGCGGGAGCAACCAGGAAGCGCCAACCCCTTTTTTTTCTAATCTCTGAAATTTCTCTGCCATTTCCCGGCGAAAGTCTGTCAATTTTTTAGGACAAGTGCGCAATATAGAGTCTTTGGAGCATGCAAAATTTGAAGTTCGTCGGAACATTTTTCGACCTCCAAATTTGCCGACGTTTGGACCACACTTTGACCAAAATCCCGTCCCAAACTGGGCCGTGTCAACGACAGTCCGAAGGACTGAGCATGCGCACGAGTCAGGAGTACACCAAAGAGGTGTGTACAGACAGCCACAGGTTGCGGGAGCAACCAGGAAGCGCCAACCCCTTTTTTTTTTCTAAACTCTGAAATTTCTCTCCCATTTCCCGGCGAAAGTCTGTCAATTTTTTAGGACAAGTGCGCAATATAGAGTCTTTGGAGCATGCAAAATTTGAAGTTCGTCGGAACATTTTTCGACCTCCAAATTTGCCGACGTTTGGACCACACTTTGACCAAAATCCCGTCCCAAACTGGGCCGTGTCAACGACAGTCCGAAGGACTGAGCATGCGCACGAGTCAGGAGTACACCAAAGAGGTGTGTACAGACAGCCACAGGTTGCGGGAGCATCCAGGAAGCGCCAACCCCTTTTTTTTCTAAACTCTGAAATTTCTCTGCCATTTCCCGGCGAAAGTCTGTCAATTTTTTTAGGACAAGTGCGCAATATAGAGTCTTTGGAGCATGCAAAATTTGAAGTTCGTCGGAACATTTTTCGACCTCCAAATTTGCCGACGTTTGGACCACACTTTGACCAAAATCCCGTCCCAAACTGGGCCGTGTCAACGACAGTCCGAAGGACTGAGCATGCGCACGAGTCAGGAGTACAGCAAAGAGGTGTGTACAGACAGCCACAGGTTGCGGGAGCATCCAGGAAGCGCCAACCCCTTTTTTTTCTAAACTCTGAAATTTCTCTGCCATTTCCCGGCGAAAGTCTGTCAATTTTTTAGGACAAGTGCGCAATATAGAGTCTTTGGAGCATGCAAAATTTGAAGTTCGTCGGAACATTTTTCGACCTCCAAATTTGCCGACGTTTGGACCACACTTTGACCAAAATCCCGTCCCAAACTGGGCCGTGTCAACGACAGTCCGAAGGACTGAGCATGCGCACGAGTCAGGAGTACACCAAAGAGGTGTGTACAGACAGCCACAGGTTGCGGGAGCATCCAGGAAGCGCCAACCCCTTTTTTTTCTAAACTCTGAAATTTCTCTGCCATTTCCCGGCGAAAGTCTGTCAATTTTTTAGGACAAGTGCGCAATATAGAGTCTTTGGAGCATGCAAAATTTGAAGTTCGTCCGAACATTTTTCGACCTCCAAATTTGCCGACGTTTGGACCACACTTTGACCAAAATCCCGTCCCAAACTGGGCCGTGTCAACGACAGTCCGAAGGACTGAGCATGCGCACGAGTCAGGAGTACACCAAAGAGGTGTGTACAGACAGCCACAGGTTGCGGGAGCAACCAGGAAGCGCCAACCCCTTTTTTTTCTAATCTCTGAAATTTCTCTGCCATTTCCCGGCGAAAGTCTGTCAATTTTTTAGGACAAGTGCGCAATATAGAGTCTTTGGAGCATGCAAAATTTGAAGTTCGTCGGAACATTTTTCGACCTCCAAATTTGCCGACGTTTGGACCACACTTTGACCAAAATCCCGTCCCAAACTGGGCCGTGTCAACGACAGTCCGAAGGACTGAGCATGCGCACGAGTCAGGAGTACACCAAAGAGGTGTGTACAGACAGCCACAGGTTGCGGGAGCAACCAGGAAGCGCCAACCCCTTTTTGTTTCTAAACTCTGAAATTTCTCTGCCATTTCCCGGCGAAAGTCTGTCAATTTGTTAGGACAAGTGCGCAATATAGAGTCTTTGGAGCATGCAAAATTTGAAGTTCGTCGGAACATTTTTCGACCTCCAAATTTGCCGACGTTTGGACCACACTTTGACCAAAATCCCGTCCCAAACTGGGCCGTGTCAACGACAGTCCGAAGGACTGAGCATGCGCACGAGTCAGGAGTACACCAAAGAGGTGTGTACAGACAGCCACAGGTTGCGGGAGCATCCAGGAAGCGCCAACCCCTTTTTTTTTCTAAACTCTGAAATTTCTCTGCCATTTCCCGGCGAAAGTCTGTCAATTTTTTAGGACAAGTGCGCAATATAGAGTCTTTGGAGCATGCAAAATTTGAAGTTCGTCGGAACATTTTTCGACCTCCAAATTTGCCGACGTTTGGACCACACTTTGACCAAAATCCCGTCCCAAACTGGGCCGTGTCAACGACAGTCCGAAGGACTGAGCATGCGCACGAGTCAGGAGTACACCAAAGAGGTGTGTACAGACAGCCACAGGTTGCGGGAGCAACCAGGAAGCGCCAACCCCTTTTTTTTCTAATCTCTGAAATTTCTCTGCCATTTCCCGGCGAAAGTCTGTCAATTTTTTAGGACAAGTGCGCAATATAGAGTCTTTGGAGCATGCAAAATTTGAAGTTCGTCGGAAAATTTTTCGACCTCCAAATTTGCCGACGTTTGGACCACACTTTGACCAAAATCCCGTCCCAAACTGGGCCGTGTCAACGACAGTCCGAAGGACTGAGCATGCGCACGAGTCAGGAGTACACCAAAGAGGTGTGTACCGACAGCCACAGGTTGCGGGAGCAACCAGGAAGCGACAACCCCTTTTTTTTTCTAAACTCTGAAATTTCTCTGCCATTTCCCGGCGAAAGTCTGTCAATTTTTTAGGACAAGTGCGCAATATAGAGTCTTTGGAGCATGCAAAATTTGAAGTTCGTCGGAACATTTTTCGACCTCCAAATTTGCCAACGTTTGGACCACACTTTGACCAAAATCAGGTTGCGGGAGCATCCAGGAAGCGCCAACCCCTTTTTTTTCTAAACTCTGAAATTTCTCTGCCATTTCCCGGCGAAAGTCTGTCAATTTTTTAGGACAAGTGCGCAATATAGAGTCTTTGAAGCATGCACAATTTGAAGTTCGTCGGAACATTTTTCGACCTCCAAATTTGCCGACGTTTGGACCACACTTTGACCAAAATCCCGTCCCAAACTGGGCCGTGTCAACGACAGTCCGAAGGACTGAGCATGCGCACGAGTCAGGAGTACACCAAAGAGGTGTGTACAGACAGCCACAGGTTGCGGGAGCATCCAGGAAGCGCCAACCCCTTTTTTTTCTAAACTCTGAAATTTCTCTGCCATTTCCCGGCGAAAGTCTGTCAATTGTTTAGGACAAGTGCGCAATATAGAGTCTTTGGAGCATGCACAATTTGAAGTTCGTCGGAACATTTTTCGACCTCCAAATTTGCCGACGTTTGGACCACACTTTGACCAAAATCCCGTCCCAAACTGGGCCGTGTCAACGACAGTCCGAAGGACTGAGCATGCGCACGAGTCAGGAGTACACCAAAGAGGTGTGTACAGACAGCCACAGGTTGCGGGAGCATCCAGGAAGCGCCAACCCCTTTTTTTTCTAAACTCTGAAATTTCTCTGCCATTTCCCGGCGAAAGTCTGTCAATTTTTTAGGACAAGTGCGCAATATAGAGTCTTTGGAGCATGCAAAATTTGAAGTTCGTCGGAACATTTTTCGACCTCCAAATTTGCCGACGTTTGGACCACACTTTGACCAAAATCCCGTCCCAAACTGGGCCGTGTCAACGACAGTCCGAAGGACTGAGCATGCGCACGAGTCAGGAGTACACCAAAGAGGTGTGTACAGACAGCCACAGGTTGCGGGAGCAACCAGGAAGCGCCAACCCCTTTTTTTCTAATCTCTGAAATTTCTCTGCCATTTCCCGGCGAAAGTCTGTCAATTTTTTAGGACAAGTGCCCAATATAGAGTCTTTGGAGCATGCAAAATTTGAAGTTCGTCGGAACATTTTTCGACCTCCAAATTTGCCGACGTTTGGACCACACTTTGACCAAAATCCCGTCCCAAACTGGGCCGTGTCAACGACAGTCCGAAGGACTGAGCATGCGCACGAGTCAGGAGTACACCAAAGAGGTGTGTACAGACAGCCACAGGTTGCGGGAGCAACCAGGAAGCGCCAACCCCTTTTTGTTTCTAAACTCTGAAATTTCTCTGCCATTTCCCGGCGAAAGTCTGTCAATTTTTTAGGACAAGTGCGCAATATAGAGTCTTTGGAGCATGCAAAATTTGAAGTTCGTCGGAACATTTTTCGACCTCCAAATTTGCCGACGTTTGGACCACACTTTGACCAAAATCCCGTCCCAAACTGGGCCGTGTCAACGACAGTCCGAAGGACTGAGCATGCGCACGAGTCAGGAGTAAACCAAAGAGGTGTGTACAGACAGCCACAGGTTGCGGGAGCATCCAGGAAGCGCCAACCCCTTTTTTTTCTAAACTCTGAAATTTCTCTGCCATTTCCCGGCGAAAGTCTGTCAATTTTTTAGGACAAGTGCGCAATATAGAGTCTTTGGAGCATGCAAAATTTGAAGTTCGTCGGAACATTTTACGACCTCCAAATTTGCCGACGTTTGGACCACACTTTGACCAAAATCCCGTCCCAAACTGGGCCGTGTCAACGACAGTCCGAAGGACTGAGCATGCGCACGAGTCAGGAGTACACCAAAGAGGTGTGTACAGACAGCCACAGGTTGCGGGAGCAACCAGGAAGCGCCAACCCCTTTTTTTTCTAATCTCTGAAATTTCTCTGCCATTTCCCGGCGAAAGTCTGTCAATTTTTTAGGACAAGTGCGCAATATAGAGTCTTTGGAGCATGCAAAATTTGAAGTTCGTCGGAACATTTTTCGACCTCCAAATTTGCCGACGTTTGGACCACACTTTGACCAAAATCCCGTCCCAAACTGGGCCGTGTCAACGACAGTCCGAAGGACTGAGCATGCGCACGAGTCAGGAGTACACCAAAGAGGTGTGTACAGACAGCCACAGGTTGCGGGAGCAACCAGGAAGCGCCAACCCCTTTTTTTTTTCTAAACTCTGAAATTTCTCTCCCATTTCCCGGCGAAAGTCT
This sequence comes from Henricia sp. BOLD:AAB3569, assembly GCA_037783545.1. Taxonomy (NCBI): domain Eukaryota; kingdom Metazoa; phylum Echinodermata; class Asteroidea; order Spinulosida; family Echinasteridae; genus Henricia; species Henricia sp. BOLD:AAB3569. The sequence goes on from JBBELK010001734.1 coordinate 28,701, forward strand.
GTCAATTTTTTAGGACAAGTGCGCAATATAGAGTCTTTGGAGCATGCAAAATTTGAAGTTCGTCGGAACATTTTTCGACCTCCAAATTTGCCGACGTTTGGACCACACTTTGACCAAAATCCCGTCCCAAACTGGGCCGTGTCAACGACAGTCCGAAGGACTGAGCATGCGCACGAGTCAGGAGTACACCAAAGAGGTGTGTACAGACAGCCACAGGTTGCGGGAGCATCCAGGAAGCGCCAACCCCTTTTTTTTCTAAACTCTGAAATTTCTCTGCCATTTCCCGGCGAAAGTCTGTCAATTTTTTTAGGACAAGTGCGCAATATAGAGTCTTTGGAGCATGCAAAATTTGAAGTTCGTCGGAACATTTTTCGACCTCCAAATTTGCCGACGTTTGGACCACACTTTGACCAAAATCCCGTCCCAAACTGGGCCGTGTCAACGACAGTCCGAAGGACTGAGCATGCGCACGAGTCAGGAGTACAGCAAAGAGGTGTGTACAGACAGCCACAGGTTGCGGGAGCATCCAGGAAGCGCCAACCCCTTTTTTTTCTAAACTCTGAAATTTCTCTGCCATTTCCCGGCGAAAGTCTGTCAATTTTTTAGGACAAGTGCGCAATATAGAGTCTTTGGAGCATGCAAAATTTGAAGTTCGTCGGAACATTTTTCGACCTCCAAATTTGCCGACGTTTGGACCACACTTTGACCAAAATCCCGTCCCAAACTGGGCCGTGTCAACGACAGTCCGAAGGACTGAGCATGCGCACGAGTCAGGAGTACACCAAAGAGGTGTGTACAGACAGCCACAGGTTGCGGGAGCATCCAGGAAGCGCCAACCCCTTTTTTTTCTAAACTCTGAAATTTCTCTGCCATTTCCGGGCGAAAGTCTGTCAATTTTTTAGGACAAGTGCGCAATATAGAGTCTTTGGAGCATGCACAATTTGAAGTTCGTCGGAACATTTTTCGACCTCCAAATTTGCCGACGTTTGGACCACACTTTGACCAAAATCCCGTCCCAAACTGGGCCGTGTCAACGACAGTCCGAAGGACTGAGCATGCGCACGAGTCAGGAGTACAGCAAAGAGGTGTGTACAGACAGCCACAGGTTGCGGGAGCATCCAGGAAGCGCCAACCCCTTTTTTTTCTAAACTCTGAAATTTCTCTGCCATTTCCCGGCGAAAGTCTGTCAATTTTTTAGGACAAGTGCGCAATATAGAGTCTTTGGAGCATGCAAAATTTGAAGTTCGTCGGAACATTTTTCGACCTCCAAATTTGCCGACGTTTGGACCACACTTTGACCAAAATCCCGTCCCAAACTGGGCCGTGTCAACGACAGTCCGAAGGACTGAGCATGCGCACGAGTCAGGAGTACACCAAAGAGGTGTGTACAGACAGCCACAGGTTGCGGGAGCATCCAGGAAGCGCCAACCCCTTTTTTTTCTAAACTCTGAAATTTCTCTGCCATTTCCGGGCGAAAGTCTGTCAATTTTTTAGGACAAGTGCGCAATATAGAGTCTTTGGAGCATGCACAATTTGAAGTTCGTCGGAACATTTTTCGACCTCCAAATTTGCCGACGTTTGGACCACACTTTGACCAAAATCCCGTCCCAAACTGGGCCGTGTCAACGACAGTCCGAAGGACTGAGCATGCGCACGAGTCAGGAGTACACCAAAGAGGTGTGTACAGACAGCCACAGGTTGCGGGAGCAACCAGGAAGCGCCAACCCCTTTTTTTTTCTAAACTCTGAAATTTCTCTGCCATTTCCCGGCGAAAGTCTGTCAATTTTTTAGGACAAGTGCGCAATATAGAGTCTTTGGAGCATGCAAAATTTGAAGTTCGTCGGAACATTTTTCGACCTCCAAATTTGCCGACGTTTGGACCACACTTTGACCAAAATCCCGTCCCAAACTGGGCCGTGTCAACGACAGTCCGAAGGACTGAGCATGCGCACGAGTCAGGAGTACACCAAAGAGGTGTGTACAGACAGCCACAGGTTGCGGGAGCAACCAGGAAGCGCCAACCCCTTTTTTTCTTCTAAACTCTGAAATTTCTCTGCCATTTCCCGGCGAAAGTCTGTCAATTTTTTAGGACAAGTGCGCAATATAGAGTCTTTGGAGCATGCAAAATTTGAAGTTCGTCGGAACATTTTTCGACCTCCAAATTTGCCGACGTTTGGACCACACTTTGACCAAAATCCCGTCCCAAACTGGGCCGTGTCAACGACAGTCCGAAGGACTGAGCATGCGCACGAGTCAGGAGTACAGCAAAGAGGTGTGTACAGACAGCCACAGGTTGCGGGAGCATCCAGGAAGCGCCAACCCCTTTTTTTTCTAAACTCTGAAATTTCTCTGCCATTTCCCGGCGAAAGTCTGTCAATTTTTTAGGACAAGTGCGCAATATAGAGTCTTTGGAGCATGCAAAATTTGAAGTTCGTCGGAACATTTTTCGACCTCCAAATTTGCCGACGTTTGGACCACACTTTGACCAAAATCCCGTCCCAAACTGGGCCGTGTCAACGACAGTCCGAAGGACTGAGCATGCGCACGAGTCAGGAGTACACCAAAGAGGTGTGTACAGACAGCCACAGGTTGCGGGAGCATCCAGGAAGCGCCAACCCCTTTTTTTTCTAAACTCTGAAATTTCTCTGCCATTTCCCGGCGAAAGTCTGTCAATTTTTTAGGACAAGTGCGCAATATAGAGTCTTTGGAGCATGCACAATTTGAAGTTCGTCGGAACATTTTTCGACCTCCAAATTTGCCGACGTTTGGACCACACTTTGACCAAAATCCCGTCCCAAACTGGGCCGTGTCAACGACAGTCCGAAGGACTGAGCATGCGCACGAGTCAGGAGTACACCAAAGAGGTGTGTACAGACAGCCACAGGTTGCGGGAGCAACCAGGAAGCGCCAACCCCTTTTTTTTCTAAACTCTGAAATTTCTCTGCCATTTCCCGGCGAAAGTCTGTCAATTTTTTAGGACAAGTGCGCAATATAGAGTCTTTGGAGCATGCAAAATTTGAAGTTCGTCGGAACATTTTTCGACCTCCAAATTTGCCGACGTTTGGACCACACTTTGACCAAAATCCCGTCCCAAACTGGGCCGTGTCAACGACAGTCCGAAGGACTGAGCATGCGCACGAGTCAGGAGTACACCAAAGAGGTGTGTACCGACAGCCACAGGTTGCGGGAGCAACCAGGAAGCGCCAACCCCTTTTTTTTCTAAACTCTGAAATTTCTCTGCCATTTCCCGGCGAAAGTCTGTCAATTTTTTAGGACAAGTGCGCAATATAGAGTCTTTGGAGCATGCAAAATTTGAAGTTCGTCGGAACATTTTTCGACCTCCAAATTTGCCGACGTTTGGACCACACTTTGACCAAAATCCCGTCCCAAACTGGGCCGTGTCAACGACAGTCCGAAGGACTGAGCATGCGCACGAGTCAGGAGTACACCAAAGAGGTGTGTACAGACAGCCACAGGTTGCGGGAGCATCCAGGAAGCGCCAACCCCTTTTTTTCTAAACTCTGAAATTTCTCTGCCATTTCCCGGCGAAAGTCTGTCAATTTTTTAGGACAAGTGCGCAATATAGAGTCTTTGGAGCATGCAAAATTTGAAGTTCGTCGGAACATTTTTCGACCTCCAAATTTGCCGACGTTTGGACCACACTTTGACCAAAATCCCGTCCCAAACTGGGCCGTGTCAACGACAGTCCGAAGGACTGGGCATGCGCACGAGTCAGGAGTACACCAAAGAGGTGTGTACAGACAGCCACAGGTTGCGGGAGCATCCAGGAAGCGCCAACCCCTTTTTTTTCTAAACTCTGAAATTTCTCTGCCATTTCCCGGCGAAAGTCTGTCAATTTTTTAGGACAAGTGCGCAATATAGAGTCTTTGGAGCATGCAAAATTTGAAGTTCGTCGGAACATTTTTCGACCTCCAAATTTGCCGACGTTTGGACCACACTTTGACCAAAATCCCGTCCCAAACTGGGCCGTGTCAACGACAGTCCGAAGGACTGAGCATGCGCACGAGTCAGGAGTACACCAAAGAGGTGTGTACAGACAGCCACAGGTTGCGGGAGCAACCAGGAAGCGCCAACCCCTTTTTTTTCTAAACTCTGAAATTTCTCTGCCATTTCCCGGCGAAAGTCTGTCAATTTTTTAGGACAAGTGCGCAATATAGAGTCTTTGGAGCATGCAAAATTTGAAGTTCGTCGGAACATTTTTCGACCTCCAAATTTTCCGACGTTTGGACCACACTTTGACCAAAATCCCGTCCCAAACTGGGCCGTGTCAACGACAGTCCGAAGGACTGAGCATGCGCACGAGTTAGGAGTACACCAAAGAGGTGTGTACAGACAGCCACAGGTTGCGGGAGCATCCAGGAAGCGCCAACCCCCTTTTTTTTCTAAACTCTGAAATTCCTCTGCCATTTCCCGGCGAAAGTCTGTCATTTTTTTAGGACAAGTGCGCAATATAGAGTCTTTGGAGCATGCAAAATTTGAAGTTCGTCGGAACATTTTTCGACCTCCAAATTTGCCGACGTTTGGACCACACTTTGACCAAAATCCCGTCCCAAACTGGGCCGTGTCAACGACAGTCCGAAGGACTGAGCATGCGCACGAGTCAGGAGTACACCAAAGAGGTGTGTACAGACAGCCACAGGTTGCGGGAGCAGCCAGGAAGCGCCAACCCCTTTTTTCTAAACTCTGAAATTTCTCTGCCATTTCCCAGCGAAAGTCTGTCAATTTTTTAGGACAAGTGCGCAATATAGAGTCTTTGGAGCATGCAAAATTTGAAGTTCGTCGGAACATTTTTCGACCTCCAAATTTGCCGACGTTTGGACCACACTTTGACCAAAATCCCGTCCCAAACTGGGCCGTGTCAACGACAGTCCGAAGGACTGAGCATGCGCACGAGTCAGGAGTACACCAAAGAGGTGTGTACAGACAGCCACAGGTTGCGGGAGCAACCAGGAAGCGCCAACCCCTTTTTTTTCTAAACTCTGAAATTTCTCTGCCATTTCCCGGCGAAAGTCTGTCAATTTTTTAGGACAAGTGCGCAATATAGAGTCTTTGGAGCATGCAAAATTTGAAGTTCGTCGGAACATTTTTCGACCTCCAAATTTGCCGACGTTTGGACCACACTTTGACCAAAATCCCGTCCCAAACTGGGCCGTGTCAACGACAGTCCGAAGGACTGAGCATGCGCACGAGTCAGGAGTACACCAAAGAGGTGTGTACAGACAGCCACAGGTTGCGGGAGCAACCAGGAAGCGCCAACCCCTTTTTTTTCTAAACTCTGAAATTTTCTGCCATTTCCCAGCGAAAGTCTGTCAATTTTTTAGGACAAGTGCGCAATATAGAGTCTTTGGAGCATGCAAAATTTGAAGTTCGTCGGAACATTTTTCGACCTCCAAATTTGCCGACGTTTGGACCACACTTTGACCAAAATCCCGTCCCAAACTGGGCCGTGTCAACGACAGTCCGAAGGACTGAGCATGCGCACGAGTCAGGAGTACACCAAAGAGGTGTGTACAGACAGCCACAGGTTGCGGGAGCATCCAGGAAGCGCCAACCCCTTTTTTTCTAAACTCTGAAATTTCTCTGCCATTTCCCGGCGAAAGTCTGTCAATTTTTTAGGACAAGTGCGCAATATAGAGTCTTTGGAGCATGCAAAATTTGAAGTTCGTCGGAACATTTTTCGACCTCCAAATTTGCCGACGTTTGGACCACACTTTGACCAAAATCCCGTCCCAAACTGGGCCGTGTCAACGACAGTCCGAAGGACTGAGCATGCGCACGAGTCAGGAGTACACCAAAGAGGTGTGTACAGACAGCCACAGGTTGCGGGAGCAACCAGGAAGCGCCAACCCCTTTTTTTTCTAAACTCTGAAATTTCTCTGCCATTTCCCGGCGAAAGTCTGTCAATTTTTTAGGACAAGTGCGCAATATAGAGTCTTTGGAGCATGCAAAATTTGAAGTTCGTCGGAACATTTTTCGACCTCCAAATTTGCCGACGTTTGGACCACACTTTGACCAAAATCCCGTCCCAAACTGGGCCGTGTCAACGACAGTCCGAAGGACTGAGCATGCGCACGAGTCAGGAGTACACCAAAGAGGTGTGTACAGACAGCCACAGGTTGCGGGAGCATCCAGGAAGCGCCAACCCCTTTTTTTTCTAAACTCTGAAATTTCTCTGCCATTTCCCGGCGAAAGTCTGTCAATTTTTTAGGACAAGTGCGCAATATAGAGTCTTTGGAGCATGCAAAATTTGAAGTTCGTCGGAACATTTTTCGACCTCCAAATTTGCCGACGTTTGGACCACACTTTGACAAAAATCCCGTCCCAAACTGGGCCGTGTCAACGACAGTCCGAAGGACTGAGCATGCGCACGAGTCAGGAGTACACCAAAGAGGTGTGTACAGACAGCCACAGGTTGCGGGAGCATCCAGGAAGCGCCAACCCCTTTTTTTTCTAAACTCTGAAATTTCTCTGCCATTTCCCGGCGAAAGTCTGTCAATTTTTTAGGACAAGTGCGCAATATAGAGTCTTTGGAGCATGCAAAATTTGAAGTTCGTCGGAACATTTTTCGACCTCCAAATTTGCCGACGTTTGGACCACACTTTGACCAAAATCCCGTCCCAAACTGGGCCGTGTCAACGACAGTCCGAAGGACTGAGCATGCGCACGAGTCAGGAGTACACCAAAGAGGTGTGTACAGACAGCCACAGGTTGCGGGAGCAACCAGGAAGCGCCAACCCCTTTTTTTTCTAAACTCTGAAATTTCTCTGCCATTTCCCAGCGAAAGTCTGTCAATTTTTTAGGACAAGTGCGCAATATAGAGTCTTTGGAGCATGCAAAATTTGAAGTTCGTCGGAACATTTTTCGACCTCCAAATTTGCCGACGTTTGGACCACACTTTGACCAAAATCCCGTCCCAAACTGGGCCGTGTCAACGACAGTCCGAAGGACTGAGCATGCGCACGAGTCAGGAGTACACCAAAGAGGTGTGTACAGACAGCCACAGGTTGCGGGAGCATCCAGGAAGCGCCAACCCCTTTTTTTCTAAACTCTGAAATTTCTCTGCCATTTCCCGGCGAAAGTCTGTCAATTTTTTAGGACAAGTGCGCAATATAGAGTCTTTGGAGCATGCAAAATTTGAAGTTCGTCGGAACATTTTTCGACCTCCAAATTTGCCGACGTTTGGACCACACTTTGACCAAAATCCCGTCCCAAACTGGGCCGTGTCAACGACAGTCCGAAGGACTGAGCATGCGCACGAGTCAGGAGTACACCAAAGAGGTGTGTACAGACAGCCACAGGTTGCGGGAGCAACCAGGAAGCGCCAACCCCTTTTTTTTCTAAACTCTGAAATTTCTCTGCCATTTCCCGGCGAAAGTCTGTCAATTTTTTAGGACAAGTGCGCAATATAGAGTCTTTGGAGCATGCAAAATTTGAAGTTCGTCGGAACATTTTTCGACCTCCAAATTTGCCGACGTTTGGACCACACTTTGACCAAAATCCCGTCCCAAACTGGGCCGTGTCAACGACAGTCCGAAGGACTGAGCATGCGCACGAGTCAGGAGTACACCAAAGAGGTGTGTACAGACAGCCACAGGTTGCGGGAGCAACCAGGAAGCGCCAACCCCTTTTTTTTCTAATCTCTGAAATTTCTCTGCCATTTCCCGGCGAAAGTCTGTCAATTTTTTAGGACAAGTGCGCAATATAGAGTCTTTGGAGCATGCAAAATTTGAAGTTCGTCGGAACATTTTTCGACCTCCAAATTTGCCGACGTTTGGACCACACTTTGACCAAAATCCCGTCCCAAACTGGGCCGTGTCAACGACAGTCCGAAGGACTGAGCATGCGCACGAGTCAGGAGTACACCAAAGAGGTGTGTACAGACAGCCACAGGTTGCGGGAGCAACCAGGAAGCGCCAACCCCTTTTTTTTCTAAACTCTGAAATTTCTCTGCCATTTCCCGGCGAAAGTCTGTCAATTTTTTAGGACAAGTGCGCAATATAGAGTCTTTGGAGCATGCAAAATTTGAAGTTCGTCGGAACATTTTTCGACCTCCAAATTTGCCGACGTTTGGACCACACTTTGACCAAAATCCCGTCCCAAACTGGGCCGTGTCAACGACAGTCCGAAGGACTGAGCATGCGCACGAGTCAGGAGTACACCACAGAGGTGTGTACAGACAGCCACAGGTTGCGGGAGCATCCAGGAAGCGCCAACCCCTTTTTTTTCTAAACTCTGAAATTTCTTTGCCATTTCCCGGCGAAAGTCTGTCAATTTTTTAGGACAAGTGCGCAATATAGAGTCTTTGGAGCATGCAAAATTTGAAGTTCGTCGGAACATTTTTCGACCTCCAAATTTGCCGACGTTTGGACCACACTTTGACCAAAATCCCGTCCCAAACTGGGCCGTGTCAACGACAGTCCGAAGGACTGAGCATGCGCACGAGTCAGGAGTACACCAAAGAGGTGTGTACAGACAGCCACAGGTTGCGGGAGCATCCAGGAAGCACCAACCCCTTTTTTTCTAAACTCTGAAATTTCTCTGCCATTTCCCGGCGAAAGTCTGTCAATTTTTTAGGACAAGTGCGCAATATAGAGTCTTTGGAGCATGCAAAATTTGAAGTTCGTCGGAACATTTTTCGACCTCCAAATTTGCCGACGTTTGGACCACACTTTGACCAAAATCCCGTCCCAAACTGGGCCGTGTCAACGACAGTCCGAAGGACTGAGCATGCGCACGAGTCAGGAGTACACCAAAGAGGTGTGTACCGACAGCCACAGGTTGCGGGAGCAACCAGGAAGCGCCAACCCCTTTTTTTTTCTAAACTCTGAAATTTCTCTGCCATTTCCCGGCGAAAGTCTGTCAATTTTTTAGGACAAGTGCGCAATATAGAGTCTTTGGAGCATGCAAAATTTGAAGTTCGTCGGAACATTTTTCGACCTCCAAATTTGCCGACGTTTGGACCACACTTTGACCAAAATCCCGTCCCAAACTGGGCCGTGTCAACGACAGTCCGAAGGACTGAGCATGCGCACGAGTCAGGAGTACACCAAAGAGGTGTGTACAGACAGCCACAGGTTGCGGGAGCAACCAGGAAGCGCCAACCCCTTTTTTTTCTAAACTCTGAAATTTCTCTGCCATTTCCCGGCGAAAGTCTGTCAATTTTTTAGGACAAGTGAGCAATATAGAGTCTTTGGAGCATGCAAAATTTGAAGTTCGTCGGAACATTTTTCGACCTCCAAATTTGCCGACGTTTGGACCACACTTTGACTAAAATCCCGTCCCAAACTGGGCCGTGTCAACGACAGTCCGAAGGACTGAGCATGCGCACGAGTCAGGAGTACACCAAAGAGGTGTGTACAGACAGCCACAGGTTGCGGGAGCATCCAGGAAGTGCCAACCCCTTTTTTTTCTAAACTCTGAAATTTCTCTGCCATTTCCCGGCGAAAGTCTGTCAATTTTTTAGGACAAGTGCGCAATATAGAGTCTTTGGAGCATGCAAAATTTGAAGTTCGTCGGAACCTTTTTCGACCTCCAAATTTGCCGACGTTTGGACCACACTTTGACCAAAATCCCGTCCCAAACTGGGCCGTGTCAACGACAGTCCGAAGGACTGAGCATGCGCACGAGTCAGGAGTACACCAAAGAGGTGTGTACAGACAGCCACAGGTTGCGGGAGCATCCAGGAAGCGCCAACCCCTTTTTTTTCTAAACTCTGAAATTTCTCTGCCAATTCCCGGCGAAAGTCTGTCAATTTTTTAGGACAAGTGCGCAATATAGAGTCTTTGGAGCATGCAAAATTTGAAGTTCGTCGGAACATTTTTCGACCTCCAAATTTGCCGACGTTTGGACCACACTTTGACCAAAATCCCGTCCCAAACTGGGCCGTGTCAACGACAGTCCGAAGGACTGAGCATGCGCACGAGTCAGGAGTACACCAAAGAGGTGTGTACAGACAGCCACAGGTTGCGGGAGCAACCAGGAAGCGCCAACCCCTTTTTTTTCTAAACTCTGAAATTTCTCTGCCATTTCCCGGCGAAAGTCTGTCAATTTTTTTAGGACAAGTGAGCAATATATAGTCTTTGGAGCATGCAAAATTTGAAGTTCGTCGGAACATTTTTCGACCTCCAAATTTGCCGACGTTTGGACCACACTTTGACTAAAATCCCGTCCCAAACTGGGCCGTGTCAACGACAGTCCGAAGGACTGAGCATGCGCACGAGTCAGGAGTACACCAAAGAGGTGTGTACAGACAGCCACAGGTTGCGGGAGCATCCAGGAAGCGCCAACCCCTTTTTTTTCTAAACTCTGAAATTTCTCTGCCATTTCCCGGCGAAAGTCTGTCAATTTTTTAGGACAAGTGCGCAATATAGAGTCTTTGGAGCATGCAAAATTTGAAGTTCGTCGGAACATTTTTCGACCTCCAAATTTGCCGACGTTTGGACCACACTTTGACCAAAATCCCGTCCCAAACTGGGCCGTGTCAACGACAGTCCGAAGGACTGAGCATGCGCACGAGTCAGGAGTACACCAAAGAGGTGTGTACAGACAGCCACAGGTTGCGGGAGCATCCAGGAAGCGCCAACCCCTTTTTTTTTCTAAACTCTGAAATTTCTCTGCCATTTCCCGGCGAAAGTCTGTCAATTTTTTAGGACAAGTGCGCAATATAGAGTCTTTGGAGCATGCAAAATTTGAAGTTCGTCGGAACATTTTTCGACCTCCAAATTTGCCGACGTTTGGACCACACTTTGACCAAAATCCCGTCCCAAACTGGGCCGTGTCAACGACAGTCCGAAGGACTGAGCATGCGCACGAGTCAGGAGTACACCAAAGAGGTGTGTACAGACAGCCACAGGTTGCGGGAGCAACCAGGAAGCGCCAACCCCTTTTTTTTCTGAAACTCTGAAATTTCTCTGCCATTTCCCGGCGAAAGTCTGTCATTTTTTTAGGACAAGTGAGCAATATATAGTCTTTGGAGCATGCAAAATTTGAAGTTCGTCGGAACATTTTTCGACCTCCAAATTTGCCGACGTTTGGACCACACTTTGACTAAAATCCCGTCCCAAACTGGGCCGTGTCAACGACAGTCCGAAGGACTGAGCATGCGCACGAGTCAGGAGTACACCAAAGAGGTGTGTACAGACAGCCACAGGTTGCGGGAGCATCCAGGAAGCGCCAACCCCTTTTTTTTCTAAACTCTGAAATTTCTCTGCCATTTCCCGGCGAAAGTCTGTCAATTTTTTAGGACAAGTGCGCAATATAGAGTCTTTGGAGCATGCAAAATTTG
>JBBELK010001735.1:0-45625 GCA_037783545.1 Henricia sp. BOLD:AAB3569
CTCCAGTTGGTACTCTTTGACATTTGGACAAAATCAAGGCCAGAATGACCTGCCTATATTTTTCATAAAGTCGATACCTGCTGTATGCTGTAGGCAAGGTGCAAGAATGTGAAAGGAAAAAAGGGTTCAGTGGTTCATTTTGTGATGACTTTAGGGAATGAAAAAGACTTTGGCCCAGTAGATTGATCCAGAAGCATTTGGGTTCCTCTAACCAATCATTTTAGAGGACAGTGGTGATTCGTGTGATCCACTGATTGTGTGAAGTTGCTAGACGTGTTGCTAAGTGGGTAGAAACTCCTGGATTAGTCTAATTCAAGGACCGATTGAAAACGTCAACTTAAAAACTGTTCTATTATTGTCTGTCTCTATTTTTCCTACATGCATTCTCTCCAGAACTGCAGGTGCAGACAAATGGAACTTATTACATACATGCAATCTACAATGTCATCATACAATTTGAGGCATTGAGCCACTTTAATTAAACCAACAAACAAATCCCATTCTTGAAATAAATTTGAAAATTGGACAAGCTCTTGTAATAGAACAGACAAACCTCTTTATGTACTATGAGCTTATAATTTGTGCCATTTTTGTTTGATTTTCTTGGTGGTCCTGCCATCTCTCTTGCAGTGATACTGAGTAAGTGAACCTGTTACTGTCTGTAGCATGGTTGCTATTAAGCATTACACATCAAGCTACAGCTTGCTGTAATAACCAATCAAGCGCTTTAACCACCGATCACCGCCCATTGTTGAGTTTACTAACTGCAAACTGCCTAACGCAATCAGTCACATCATATACATGTATGGTAAATGTTTGGGTATAAAGGGAACTTATTGATTGCTTTCCGGTGACGTCACGCCTTCCATCCACCATTTTGGTGGGCATTTTTCATGACCCACGTGGCTCGAGTAATAACCGGTAAACAGAGCAAGAAAAGCGCATTGGTTGCACTTACCTCTGTTGCTTGAACTTGCTTAATGCTTTTGCGCCATGGCTGTTGTATCGAGAAAGATAAAAATGCATTTCTTCAGGCTAAACATCGCGATCAAGTAAAAGCACTTTCGTTTTTACAAGCCGAGAGCATGCTCAATAATTATAACGTATCACAACGCCCGCGTGCGGCATCTTCGAATGAAAATACGCTGGTGAGTATTTTTTACTCGTGTTCATGTGCGTCTATTGGCGTGACTGTTGACCACCAAACATTCCCGGATGTTCTACGTCATCGAAAGCAATCAATAGGAAGATTGGCCACCAATAAGAGACGAAGTGACTATTATGCTTTCCTCAAACCGGAAGAATCTGTGTCGACTATGCTCTGAATAACATCTATTTTTGCTGCGAAACATCCTTGCTAAATATGATTGCTTCTTCAAAAACTGTGGTTTGAGTCGTTTACTCAGAACACTTGGGTGAAAACTGCGGGTTCGATACCTGGGCTACGAAATTAAGTTCCACAAACCTAATATACAGTTCACGTGAACATATTAATCTAAAATGTGCGCTGTATAAATGCAATCATTGTAATTATTGGTGCCCTTTCATTGAATTTGAGAAAAATATGAATTTTTAAATGTCACCAACTGCTTAGACTAGTGAATATTCTACCTATGCAGCCTACCTTATCACAGTTTTCACAAACTTGGTCAGGCTGCCTTTTCACCACTTGCACGGAACCCCCATATTGGCAAAACAGCGAGGTTTTTTTTGCATGAACAATGACTCCCTCGCGTCGTTACCATGTTGGTTGCTGTGACGTTGATGTATGATGTATGATGTATGCAAGGAAAACCTGATTTTGAACGCGACCGTGCAAGTGGTAAATTGTTAACAAAGCCGGGTTTTGTTTTATGGCTTGTGATGTAGATTATGGACAATTTCAGTTTTCACGGCTATATTACATTTTTAATCAAAGTTTTTTTATTTGCAGAATGCTCATTCATATTATAATCAATTAAAACACCAGTCGAGGTGTACCGCAAAATCTTTTAGCATTTCATTGCTACTTATACTTTTGACCCAAAGAACATTCATCAGGCTATCTCATTCATTGATCATTCCTATGCCCCACGATTTGGTAGAGCAGATTTTAAAGTAAAATTAATCTAGAATTAAAATTTAAAAAAATCTTTGCTTCGTGTTTTTTCTTCAACTAATATTTTATTTGAAACCTGCTTAAACCAAACAATCAAATCAACTGATAATAAAAGTCTACAGGTACAACATTGCTCGCAATAGACTCTTTGGATTTTAATGAAATAGGGAATCCGTCAACTACGTCGGTTGGAGAATGTTTGAATGTTTTATTTGAGCATTAACTTTGTGAGCATGACAATGAAAAAGGACCCCTGAACGTTGTCACCACATATGTTTGAATCCTGCTTTATGTGCATGACTTTGATAAAGTGATTTTTAAAAATAATCTCTACTTAACCATGTCATCCAGCCATAATTACAATATTCCTTTTTTTTATCACATTTTCATACAGTTATATTTTATTATTTGTTTTCTAAATATGTATTTAACATCACCACTTTATTTCATTTACATGTATGATACTCAACATTAAGAGTAAATCTGAAGCCTAGCGTACATTGACATTGCAACTGGAAGCAACTAGTGGCAACTGGTGTTTCCGGCAACTGGAAGCAACTTGCGGCAACTGGGAGCAACTGATCAGTTGCTCAAAAAGGTCGATGTACGCGCACTTGCAACTACTGGCAACTGGAAAAATCCCAGTTGCCACGAGTTGCTCATGTTCTACTTTCTGGCAACTAGTTGTACCCAGTTGCGTCGATGTACGCATACTTGCAACTAGTTGATGTCAGTTACAAGCGTGCACATGCGCGCACATCGACAGCAACTGGAAGTAACAGTTGCTTCCAGCTGCAAGGTCAATGTACTCTGGACTTTACCGAATTTCCGTGTCGATGTGCACGCTCTGGAAATGTAGACATGGCTGGATGCTCCCAGTTGCCGCTAGTTGCACAACTAATCATTTGCTGTCGATGAGTGCGCTACGCACACATCAACAGCAACTGATCAGTTGAGTTGCTTCCAGTTGCAATGTCGATGTACCCTAGGCTTAAATTTATTTTATTTAATCCAAATTCTTACAGCCCCACTTTGTCTGCTTGAAACCCTTTGTATTTTTTTGTATTGATAACATTAAGTTTGCATCGTGAGTTTGCCTTATTACTCTCAACCTGAAATGACAGTTATTGTTTTAAGAAAATGTAATGTTAAATGTAATGAGAAACATGCTACGCTGATTTACATATGGAAAAATATTAACGACCATTGGTAGTAGCTATCCATTGGGTTGCCTATTAAATGTTATGGTATTTGGGCAGAATTGCAAAATAGTTCAAGACTGGAGACATTAGGGTCAGTAAATTCCATCTTGTAATTGCCATCATTTCTCTTTATGTATTGGGCATCTTTGCGATTGCACAGGACAATCTTCTTCCAATCTATTGTCGGCGAAATATGTGTTGGCAATGCGGTCGCACTGTGGACTCGAAACCCATTCAAGTCCACGAATACAAAGAAACGTCCACAGTGCGTACGTAATGTACACATGTGTGTTTGTGTGTGATAGTTAGATGGTGCCAAACTATTTTTCCTTCCAGCCTTAAATTGGTTACATTAATTTGAATATCAGAATAAGCAAGATGGCTGTATCACGAATAAAGGTTAACTCCATTGCACCACTAGTCTCGGTTACCAGCACCATTTTGTAGGAAAAGCAAAAAGCTTTATACTATTCACACTGAGCCTTTCTGGGCATAAATTTGATGTGTATCATTTTTAGAAAAAGCGGTGTAGAGGGAATTTTGAAAGAAACGACACACTGAAAATCACAGAATCACAAAAACACTTACTGTCCAAGTTGATTCGGTGGTTTTCACTGCGTTGTTTTATTCCGAATATCAAAGTAACACACGTCAAATTGTGATCTTTAGAAAATAAGTGTAAGATTGACGAGTGGCTAGGGGCAAGGGGCAGGGGAGTTGGTTTTGGAATTCACTATTTAGTCAGAGGCATTATCCCACACTGCATGTTGCCCTTGGCCATGTAGGCACTACAAATTTTGCAAACTAGTAGAAACATTAAATACTGCCACCCCACTAAAGGTTCTGTTAAACACAAACACAAAATGTGGACCAAAGTACATATTTCATATGTTTATGTGTTTCTCACTTGCACGTCATGTATCTGTTTATGCAATAAACATGTGCCCATTTTTACCAAAATTTAGGCTGCAAAGCATAGAAATACTTCTGACCCCTCCCTCTCCCGCAAAAGGCAGTTTAAAATCTAAATAAACATGAGAATATTGTAAAAAGCCAACAGACCGAGATTATGGACACCAGAGGTGATGTTCTCTGTGTAAATTAGCACCCTGTCCTCCCTCCACTCCCAAACAGAGACAAGTTTTAAGTCCCGGCACTTAAACCGTTGCAACATATCCAATCATTTTCCTGTTGTAGTTGTTTGTCACATCATGGACGTTTTTTCACTAAACTTTGTCACATGTGTCCTATAGATACAGCCTCTGCGATGCTTCTGTCATGTGGCAGAAACTGTGGGAGGAGCTCCAGAAAGGTCGTTACAGCGTGACCTTTAAGTGTCCATCCAAGACCGAGGGGCAGACGGCATCCTTCATCAATGTGAGTTGGATTCAATATTAACCCATCCCGACATCTTTGTTTAACCCTTTAGAGACTTATACATTTTTGTGTGTACTTGGCTGTACGCCCAGAGATAAAAATGGGATATCTCTGGTTAACAATTAGAAAAATTTCCGTAAAAACTAATTGCAATCCACATTGCCAAATGATTCGAGCAGGCCGTTCGTCGCCGGCTCGCTCGGTGGTCGAGCGGTTGGGACTTCTGCCTTGTATGCGGGAGGTCGTGGGTTCGGGTCCCGCCCAGGCACGCTGTGAAGTTTTTAATGGTGTCTCGGGAAAGCACTGAGTATACAGTGTTAATAATTACGCCGGGTAAGGGCAAAAACAACCTTACTTAAAATACACATACTGGTAAATTAGGGGATATCCAAAGTTGTCAACATTTTCACGTGTCTACAAAGCATAGGGAGGAGGGGAGAGGTGTCGAGGGCCGCAAAGGACTTTACATGCACTGTAAAATGTTGACATTTCATGGTAGTGACAACAAGTTTTGATAAGTAATATTTCGGGGGGAGTGAGGGGTCTTAAAAAAACCTACGCTCTGTAGAACCGTGAAAATGTTGACAACTTTGGACGTCCCCATAATCAAAAGCTGAATACTTAAACTTCACAACAAAATTGAAGACGTTGAGCTGATGAGTACAGTGTGTACATACATGTAAAGTATTCAAACATCGTGGGGTTGCTGGGTGCTTACAGCCACCATGGGTAAATTGTTAAAATACACGAATGCAGTGGAACTCAGGGGGTCAGGACCCTGCTGTTCCTGTGTGTTTTAATAAGGCTGGATCCACCACTATTAACAGAAAGGACTCTTTGCCCCTGACAATAAGCTGTAAGGGGTCTATATTAAAACATAAATTATTCTATTTTATTTGTATTTTTCTGTAGATCGTGACCGAGCCAGACACACTGCGGTTTGTGTACGGCAACTCGCTAACTGCACCCAAGTTCACTCTTCACCTCTATCCCGTAGTGATGCTTCGCAACCTCATGCCCATACCAATCTCATACAATCTGTCGGTAAGTCAAACTCTATTTCATAAAATTGATTTCAGTTGGAAACATTTTCTTCAAATAACAGCATTCACACATTAAATACGTTCAATGTCAAGCTTTTACTAGCAAGGTCATTAGCTAGTATCAATCTTTTTTGAAGTATGGTTAAACAAAAGAAGTCAAATTTTTATTTAAAATGTAAAAATGTCTTTCTGAAAACTTGATTTAATATGTAGCAATTATGCTGGATAGATGGAATTATGAATAAAATTAAAATATTTTCTTTGAATTCAGTCCCAAACCAAAGAATTCCTATTGTATGCAAATGCTTCAACAAAATTGGACTGCACCCATGTCTAGAATATAGGATGCCATTTTTGTGGACCATTCCCATGTGCATTGCTATTTGATAATTCTAAACATTTAGATTTTCACTCGTTATCTCAGTTACAAATTTGGTTTATTGGGGAAACTTTCTGACTAAAACGGTGCCTTTCTGTGAATTTGTTTTTAACGCAGGGGTCTAGTGGAGAGCTCAAAATTGAATCCACAGAGACGAGTCAACTATCCAACGTTAACATGGGCAATACCATGATCATGCTATCGGTAAGATTGTTCGTGTTTCAATTGTTATTGATTTTGATGGAATTTTTAATGCACACACTGTTAGAAACTGCTTACCTACTAGCAGGACCCGAAGTAAAACCATACTGTAAAATTAGAACAAGTTCGATTCACGACGAGAGTCAACCACTGGTCGAATGTCATCCAGGCAACACGCATGCACATTAACATGCAAGTGCGAACGCATTTGGTTAGTCAATCGGTTCCTACAAAATGCTGCATCAACTTAATGCTTGATGGGTACCAGTGACCAGCGTGACTATGCCCTATGGGCTGGTTCCAAATGGTCAACCAGACATGACTAACCATCGTTGACTAGACTGCGTTTAGTTAAAAATAGTCAAACTATGGGTTAACTATGGTTAACTATGGTTAACTATGGTTAACTATGGTTAACTATGGTTAACTATGGTTAACTAAGGTTAACTATGGTTAACTATGGTTAACTATGGCTACTTTTTTTAGCCCCAATCCAATTAGCGGACTCAGCAGGGTTCGCTGGAGCTAAAGTGAGTTAGTCCAAAATGCCCTCCTGTTCAAATGGTGATGATAACTCCGGAGCTACAGTTTCAGAGGGGCTAAAATGTTGTCAAATTTGATAGCATTGGCCAGATGCCACAGAGCGAGGTCTGTTGCGTTCAGTCAGTAAATAATGGTGGAGCTAAGTCATATAAGAAACCCCGCTGTGCTGAAATTGGGGGTAGCCCCACAAATTTGTGGGGCTAAATTTGGGAAGGGTTAGCCCCGGAGCTAGCCTCGGAGCTAATTGTGTTCTAATGACAGGAGTTTGGGGTGGAGCTAGCTAGCTCTGGAGCTAGCTCCAGAGATAGCCCCTCGTCTGAACGACCTCTATAGTCGTGAACTTGCCCATTGTGGCCTCATGTTCCAACCCTCAAACATGTTTAGCTTGGGTGCAGGTGATTGTATTTAGTATTGTGTTCATCACATGAGCAGAAAAATCAAAGTACATCACTTTTGGGCAATGTTGTATATCTTTTGGAGATTTTGTTTTCCATGTTCGAGTTGGCATCATCTTGACATTGTACCGGGTTTCTGATATGTGTGAAAATTACAGAAGTCAAGACTGTAAATGTCTTTAAATGTTTGAATTGTCTGTCTTAGCACAATGATGATATTTGTAGACGACTTGCTGGTGATCCGGAGGTAACTGTATACAGCCTTTAATTGGTCAACTTCCAGCATTCACCGAACACCCGTTTCATTTGTCATTTAACAACTAATAACAGTTATTACAACTATACCCATTATTAACTATGGTATGCCACAGACAATAGTCATGGCCATCTCAGTAATGTCATAAATGAACAATGTTATAAATGAAAGTTTTCAACATGATTATCAGGCCAAAAAAAAGAACTCTGTGTAGCGTTAGCGCGCGTCACTTTCAACCCTGCACGTCAAATTTTTGTTTTTGTTTGAGTGTTTTGATTAAAAACAGGCCTGTTGGCTCATGTCAACTTGACTTTATTGCTTGGAATATACTTACCCCGCCAAAAAGCGGAAAAAAATAAGCCGCGTCACCGCGCCATTTTGGGAGACTTCAACTTACGATAAACATAGTTCTTTTTTGGGGGTGTGCCTAATCATAAATACAGCCTTGAAAAGAATTATTGGACCACTTACATCTTGAATTATTCATAAAAATCACTCCTCTTCAGCAGCAGCTGGGCTTATGTTTATGATGTTTGGACTTAGTCGATGTAAGTCGTTACCTCAGAAGGCTTACATGACATCCAATATTGCATGACATCCAGACATTCCTTGACAATTGTTATGTACTTATTTTTGTTTGTCAGGTCGTAGGTGGTCAAAAATTTTTTTTCGAAGGCTATTGATTGCTTTCCGGTGACGTCACCCCTTCCATCCACCATTTTGGTGGCCATTTTTCATGACCCACGTGGCTCGAGAAATAACCAGCAAAAGAAGAAGAAAAGCGCATTGGTTGCACTTACCTCTGTTGCTTGACCTTGCTTTATGTTGTTGCGCCATGGCTGTTGTATCGAGAAAGATAAAAATGCATTTCTTCAGGCTAAAAATTGCGATCAACTAAAAGCACTTTTGTTTTTACAAGCCGAGTGCATGCTCAATAATTTGAACGTATCACAACGCCCGCGTGCGGCATCTTCGAATGAAAATACGCTGGTGAGTATTTTGTATGCGTGTTCGTGTGCGTCTATTGGCGCGCGCGTACACGCGCGTGACTGTTGCCCACCACACATTCCCGGATGTTCTACGTCATCGAAAGCAATCAATAGGAAATTTTTAAAAAGTTGGTCAAAAGATAACATGAAACATTTTAACAGTTGTAGCTGTTTATGAAGCAGGTTTAAAGACATGTGCAACCTGTACTTGGCTTTTTTAATCAGCAATTTTGTTTTGTAATATAGCCAAATATGCAATCACATCCAAATTTAATTATTTTTTCCTCCACATCAAGTTTTAAATTATTTTATTTTTTGAGGGGCCACACCCAAAACGCACGCACTGTATATCTTTAACCTGAATCTGAAATTGACCTATCTTCACCTGAATCTAAAATTGGAGTCAAAGTCATTTCGCTGTCACTGTACATGTATCATACTTTGGGATTTGATCAAAACTCAACAATTCTTTCACACACTGTACATAATCAGGTCCACAGGCATTTATATTGTACACCACACCAGTTGGGGCCATTATTCGTGATTTCCATGTTTTGTTCCATGCATACGCTGACGATATTCAGATTTATGGTGAATTTGACCCGAAGGTCGAGGGTGATTGTCAGCATGTGCTTGACAGGTTGTCCTCCTGTGTCCTCACAGTGAACAAATGGATGGCTCAAAACATGTTGCAACTAAACCACAGATATCTATTAACAACAAGATAGAAAACGGAGGCTGTACGCGCATAACCGCGCCTTCTCATTAGCATAGTTTTGGGCACCCTCATTTGCATAAGTATTTGCATAGTTTTGGGCACGATTTGCATAGTTTTGGGCACCATTTGCATATTTGCGTAATTTTGGGCACCGTAATTTGCATGATTTTGGGCACCGCACACCAGAAGGATGAACGAACTTGGTTGCTTAGCTCCTGTTTACGTATATTGGTATTTCTGTGCACAATTTAGCGTGACTTTTTGCCATTTTCCTCCGGATTAAGCAGTTTGGTGATGTGTAGGGTATTTCTAAACCCGTCAATGCCAAAGATTAGGACACACGGAACCTTGTTTGCACATCGGCTTCCAGCACAAGGTAGACAATTTGAAAACCTTTCTTATAAAGTTTGTGCCATGTTCTTGGAACTTCATATCCCGGACTCCATCCGCTATGTAGTATGCGGTAAGGAGTCCATACCGTCGCGACGATGGTCCAAATTGTCCTAAATAAACCTTGCATTATCGCGGCAGATTCTATTCTGTTAAGAGATTGCTTCAATTAGATACAATATTTAAACTACATCACCTTTATAGCTTCATGGTTACAAGTTTAAAGTATATTTTTAGCATAATAAGCCAGGAATTCGCACCACACTGGTCAAAAACAAGATGGCTGTTTATAAATTTTGTTCTCCGGGTATGTTAATTTTGACGTCATGAGATCAAACATAAATTACATAAATATTTAATATTATGCACGCGCACACGTTCGGAACCGATGATGTGCCATTCAATAACACTGTCGTTTCCTATCTTGTTGTTAATAGATATCTGTGAACTAAACCAAGACAAGACCAAATTCATTGCGTTTGCCAACAGTAGGGTTTTATCCTCTTTCTACAATTGAGTTGAAACTAGGTGATTTGGTTATTCCTGTTTCAAAATCTGTTCGGAACTTAGGCGTTATGTTTGATGGTACAACCAACATGTCGTGTCATATTGCTTTTCTTTGCAAGTCTATTAATTTTCATCTGCGTAATCTCTGGCGCATACGGCGATTCCTAACAAAAGAAGCCTGTCGTCACTCCGTCAGAGCACTTGTCTTGTCGCGCCTCAACTACACTAATTCACTTCTGTTCAGCGCTCGTGAATCTGACTTGCAGCGCTTGCAGCGTCTTCAGAACAAAGCCGCGTGGCTCGTCTTTGCCTGCAGACGGGACCATCCGTCAGCTAACCTGCTGGAGGAATTACATTGGCTGCCTGTTTAATAGACAACGCATTATTATCTATAAATGCCTGCATGATCAGTCTCCATCATATTAACCTCATACAGTTGCTTAACTTCAACAATTCTAACACCCAGAGACAGCGACTCCGCTCAGCTTCAGATCGAACCCGGCTTTCCATTCCAAGATCCAAGAAGAAAGCCGGGGATAATTCCTTCAGCATTGCTGGTCCTCGGCTGTGGAACATGTTGTCAGTCGATCTGAGAGAAACTGAGTCGCTGTCCCTCTTCAAGCGTTCTCTCAAGACTTTCTTATTTCGGTTTCCTTTGTGAATAATATACCCAGTGATTTACCGTTGACTGCTGTTTTGTTATTTGTTTGTCTTCACCCATTCATTGTTACGCGCTCTGATCTTTGTATAGCGCGATACAAATGCTCAGTATTATTTCTCTTTTTTATCCAATGGGTCGACACTTTTTGCGTAGAGAGCCCTATTATAATGACGCGCCCTATTAGGTCGACAATTTGGTGTAGGCCCAATATTTTGGAAGTCAAATAAATTTTTTTAGGTCAAAATGCATCTTTTTAAAATCGAGAACCATTTTTATTAGGTCTAGAACCGTCTCTCTTAGGTCTGGAACCATTTTTGGAACCTTTGGGTAACAGAATTTTGGTGTCCAATCGATGTCTTTTAGCCGAAATTTCGGTGGTAGTTTGGCAAAGTCTTTCCGGCGTGTCGTCCCTTTGCAGCATTAAGTGATATTATTATTATTATTATTATTATTATTATTATTATTATTACATCGACCTTGCTTCTGAAAGCAACTCCTGGCAACTGGGAGCAACTGATCAGTTGTTTAAAAAGGTCGATGTATATGACTTGCAACTACTGGCAAATGGGAAAAATTCCAGTTGCTGCGAGTTGCTCATGTTTTACTAGTTTAATTTTTTCGATGTACGCATACTAGCAACTAGTTGCTGTCAATTGAATGAGTGCGTCTGAATACGTGAGGTGCACATCGACAGCAACTGATCAGTTGAGTTGCTTCCAGTTGCAAGGTCAGTGTACTCTGGGCTTTACCAAGTTGCTGTTTCGATGTGCGCGCTCTTAAAATGTAAACATGGCTGGATGCTCCCAGTTGCCGCTAGTTGCGCAACTAATCAGTTACTGTTGATGTGCGCTATGCACACATCTATGCACACATCACAGTAACTGATCAGTTGAGTTGCTTCAAGTTGCAAGGTCGATGTATGCTAGGATTTAATTACAAGGTTGCTGAAAGATGACGGTGACATTTTTCCTGTAAATAACCCCAACTGTGTGTTCTTGTGTTTGTTAGCTCCTGGGCTATGCAGGCACCGACTGGCGCGGCGAGCTGACTCTGAAACCAGGTCTGAAGGAATTCTTCCAGGTCGGCTTCAAGGGCGGAGCAAACAACGAACGCTGGCTGGAGCTGGGTGTCCTAGCTGACTACAGCGGAGGATACCTAGAGATGTCCTTATTTGCTCCTTACTGGCTGATCAACAAAACAGGCCTGCCTCTCAGCTTCAAGGTAATGATCTTTAGGGGGAATTGGTTGGGATAGCAATGTTGTAATAACTGAGCCTAGGCTTCAAGGGTGGAGCATCCAACGAACGCTGGCTGGAGCTGGTTGTCCTAGCTTACTACAGGGGTGGTTACCTAGAGATGGCCTTGTTGGCTTCTTACTGGCTTGTGAACAAAATGGGCTTGCCTCTCAGCTTCAAGGTAATATTTAGGGGGAATTGGTTGGGATAGCGATGTTGTAATGAACATGATATATTTTGGGTATGTGAAAGGAAGAGTGTCAGTACATCATTATATTTTGAATTGTCTTGAAACTTGAAGGCAGTTTGACTTGAAACACAAAGGCAGTTTGACTTGACTTGGGACTCGAAGGCAGTTTGACTTGGAACTCGAGGGAAGTTTGACTTGACTTTGGACACGAAGGCAGTTTGACTTGACTTTTGACATGAAGGCAGTTTATTATTATTTCTTTCTGGTATTCATACTAAGGATTCCTCAATAGTGCTCATTGCACTGTCACTCGTAAGGGTGAGGAAACCCATGAAGAATTATAAATGGCCAGAGACACCGGGGAATCCCCTTGCTCTTCACGAAAGGATGCTCTGGGATCTTTAGAGTGCGTTACCATTACCAAACACACTGGACCATCGGCTTTACATCCCTTCCGAAGGATGGAGCAAGTGTGGTTGAGTGCCTTGCCCAAGGGCACAGGTACCGCAGCCGGATTCGAACCCGCAACCCCAAGTTTTCTCCCATGATTGCGAGTCAATGGCCCTAACCACTCGGCCACGGTGGGACTCGAAGGCAGTTTGACTTGACTTTAGCACAAGTCCAAAAGTGCGTTAGCATATTTTCTGATATGAATGTATTGAGAAATATTCCCTTTTTCCATTGCTCCCTTTGAAAGGCCGGTAATGACATCATCGAGCATCCGGCAGACAAGAAGGAACCAATATTGTTTTCATATCCAACCAACAAAGGCTTCAGCCCTGGCAAAAACAAGGTGAGCTTTTTCTCTTTTAAAAAAAGACGTGGTCTAGTAGGTGAGTAGCCATGCCCATAATCAAGAGGTGTGTTGGAGCCTCACTGTGTTTTTTGTATCTGTAAGCAAGACATTTAATTGCAATTACATCTAGCGATATTTGTGGAGCTCTGTAGAATGCCACAATCGAAGTGCCATTAGTGTTGTGTGCCTTGGCCAGGCAGCCACCTAGTTGAAGCAAAATGGTTCTGGTGATTCCCTGATGGCAGCGATAATAATGGCCACGGTGCCTTTGAATAACTGTCACGTTAAATACTTCGAGTCTTATAAGTCTGCTATTATTGATATTGTTTCAATCATTAATTTATAAATATTGTTTGTGTGTTGTAATGACAGATTTCCATGAAGGTGGGCGAGTCTAACTGGTCTGATAAATTCTCCTTGGATGCTGTTGGCAGTACTGGTTTCATCTCATGCAAAGTGGATGAGAAAACGACTGAGGTATGGTGGATGGAGGGGTGGGGGAGGGAGGAAGGGGTGGGGGAGGTTATAAATTCTCCTTGGATGCTGTTGGCAGTACAGGGGCGCGTTCAATAGCGCAATATGTATGCTTACCGAAATTACCTTCAACGGTGAAGGTATAGAAAAATACCCAATACCGGCGTACGTATTGTGCTATTGAATGCGCCCCTGGTTTCATCTTGTGCAAAAAAAATGAGAATATATCTTGCTCTAGGATTTCAGACTTTAAATTTACCAGACTAAATATTGTCTGACAAGCTGCAAGTAAACGTCGTAAGCAGTGTTAAACTTTAACTAGAATTATAAAAATAAAGTCCAGTTGACCTTTATCACGGTGCGTCCATCTTTGTCTTGTTCCCCATAGTACGTGTTGGTCATGCATCAGTGCGTCTGCTCAACTGGTCGATAGCATGTGTAATCTTCCGTTATTCTTTTGAGAGAATCACTGTTCTTTATCGCGCTATTAAAGTGTGTTACGTTGTGATGCACACAATGAGCATTTTCAAAACGGGACCAAACTATTTTTCCTGCAAGTCTCGCTTTGGTTACATTAATTTGAATAGGGAAAAAGGGAAGATGGCCGCACCGTGATAAAGGTCTAATGGGACACAGGGAACTAGCATCCCTGTTACGTTACCGTGGCCTTGATATAAATCTTACAAGCTGAGAGAGGCCACAGAAACGTTCCTCTCAGCCGTGTAGTTAATCCAATGGGAACTGTTTGGACTTGCGACTGAGTAAAAACCATTGATTGTGCAATATTTCAGCAAGACATTCCAGATTCATTGTTTTTCATCCATGAGACATGCATACAGACATCCATTTTGACCTTCAATTTCTTGGTCACCATTTTGAGTTCTTTCAGCTTCATAATCTTCCATCCATGTCTTGATATTTCAAACACCAAAATGCCAGTTGTAATCGCGGAATACCAACTGTCTTTATTCCTTTGCTAGCATGGGCAACGTAATAACAAAAAGCAAAACAAATCACTGTGGTCAATAGATCTGCCACCGTTCTAGACCTGCCACTTCTCTAGGAATGGTATGAGTAAGGAGCTGTTTTAAATATATAGGTTGATCTCCTGACTTCAGATACGTCTATAAATCTCTGAGGTTGTTAATTGACAATCCAGGAGGGTTTTTATCTGTGTCAGGAGTCACGAGATCTGAAATCATTTTCCAGGAAATCTGTTAGTACCATCCCTTGCTCATTTTAAATGAAGTACATGTAAACATTCTTCGGTTCATTTCAATTTCTTTTATTTACCATGCCACCACGTTCATCCATGTCGTATTCATACCATGTTACATACCTTGTTACATTCCATGTGACATTCTTTCAGACCAATGCATCTGGTGATGGGACTCCCAAGAAATACGGTGTAAGAGGTTCATGTGGAATTTCTGTCTTTTTCTGACTTGTATAATAACAGGAACATTACTTGAGAACTCTTTAATTTTGTTTGCATGGATCGTTTTTATTTTAAATATGCATGTCAAGATGCTTTGCAAGAAGGTTTGTGTGCATGAAGGTTTGTGTGCATGAAATGGTGTAAATCTAAGTTTATAATCTTAAAGATGGTATACATGATTGGTAAACTGTCACAAATAGTTTTATCCCCCTGTGTGATTGAAGATATGCATGATTAAAACCAATCTGAGCAAAAACCAGCTCCGTACTTCGTCTAACTTTTGAGAAAACAGTCAAAAAATCGTTTGCAGTCATTTCTCCCCAAAACCACTTCTCCCTGAACCATTTCGCTTTGAACCACGGCCTGTGCACGAAGTAGTTTTGGGGCGAAGTGACATTTGGGCGATGTAGTGTTTGGACAAAGTAATTTAGGGCGAAATGGCACTCGGGCGAAGTGGTTTGGGAACAAAATGGCACTTGGGCGAAATGGTTTTGGGGTGAATTGAATTTTCATCTCATGAGACGAAAACTAATTGTTTTACTCATTTCTCAAAGACTATAGCACTTTAGACAAAACCATTTCAGGGGAAGTTTTCCACGGTCAACATGTTTATATTGTGTAAGTTAGGCGTAAATCTGTTAACATTTCTGATTTTCGTGATTACCGATGATGTATACTGCCTTTCATTGTTTCTTGTTTGTTCTTATTTTAAGCACATTAATACCTTTAAATCCAGTATTTCTGAAAATGAGAGCAAAATTCATTGCTTTATTTTGCCTCAAAAATGACAGAAGAATCCTAGTTTAAGTTTGCATGCCTTAGATGCCTCAGAGATGAAAGCTTTGCATGAGATACACCCCGTTCATGTTAGCGAAATTACTTCTTTTGACGAAGATTTGCCAGTTATTGTTAGTTAATGATGCATGCATACATATCTCACTTAACAAAAATCAAACAGAGTCGTAACAATCGCATTAAGCAACCGCTAACGAAGATTGGAATAAGCTGTACGATGCTCCTATCTCGATGTGTCAAATCCCTTCATCGAACGAAGGGAGCGTACACATTACAAATTTGCTTTGTCAAATTAAGCGATCTGTTTGTCAGATGAAGCTAGTTTGCTTCATCAAATGAAGTAATTCTAATTTTTGCAGAATGAAGAGGCACGCATTCACATCAGAAAATCTCTTTGTCGAGTCATTGTCAAATCTTTATTGAATGATGTCCTTGATGTCAACATGGTCAATGTCGCTGTTTCGTTACTGAGGAAAAGTTTTTTTTCTGATTTGTGTAAGAATTGAGGGAATGAAGTTTGTACAGAAAGACAAAGTTTTAAAAGGTTTTTATGAAATTGTAAATTTAGTCATTGACGTTCAGTTGTGAGTTTGTGACGTAATTAATGGCATAAAACATCAGCAGCAACCCTAACTGTCCTAAACATTCAACTTTTTGCAACAAACTTTAAAAATAAGGACGTGGGAGATTCATTTATTTGTTTGTATTTAAAGGAGCATGTCCGGATCACATTTTTGATCAGATTTTGATATATCATTTGTCATATATTTCTCATAACCATTCTAAAATGTTTGCGCTCTCAATCCGTATATTTTCAAGGATATCATCAAAAAACCACCGATGTTTTGTAAGCTAATTTATCCGTTCCATAAAGCAGTGCAGTGATCACACCAACCTTTTTGCTTCCACAACCGAATTGAAGATTGCTAATTTCCTGTTTTCTTCCCATGGATAGTATTTTGAGGAGGTATTTTATATGATTGTTAGGTTAGAATGAAATCCATTTTCTAAAAAAATCTGAACAAGCTTCTTTAATTTCATTCATTTTCTGTCTCATCGTTAACATTTCACTTGACTTCATAACTGGCTCGCATGCCTCCTCCAACTCTTAACTAGAGCTGTTTTTACAAAATGTCTCAATCATCTTTTGCAGGTGGGAGTTCAGATTAATCTAAGTAACTTTGGCATGACAAAGATCGTGGTGTTCAACCCTCGATACCTACTGGTCAATCAGACGGATTCTCCCGTCCGCTGTGCCGAGGTCTTTCAAGACAAGATCATTGAGATTCCTCCTAAGGAAGTAAGTTACACAATTTCTTTCTTGGTTTACTTGTTTAAAACCCCAATTGATTGCTTTCCAGTGACGTCACGCATTCCATCCACCATTTTGGTTGGCATTTTTCATGACGCACGTGGCTCGAGTGATAAGAAAAGCGCATTGGTTGCACTTACCTCCGTTGCTTAACCTTGCTTTATGTTGTTGCGCCATGGCTGTATCGATAAAGATAAAAACGTATTTCTTCAGGCTAAACATCGCGATCAAGTAGAAGCACTTTTGTGTTTACAAGCTGACTGCATGCTCAATATTTTAAACGTATCGCAACGCGCGTGTGTGGCATCTTCGAATGAAAATACGCTGGTGAGTATTTTTTACGCGTGTTCATGTGCGTCTATTGGCGCGCGCGTGTACGCGCGTGATTGTTAACCACCGAACATTCCCGGATGTTCTACGTCATCGAAAGCAATCAATACATCATTTGCAGTTACCATGGGTTTCGAACAGTCTCTTCTAATTGATTAGCATGGATTGATCAATTTATAAGTGCGTGCTATTTTTAATGTAATTTCAGTGCCTTGCGTTCTGGCCGATTGACAAGAAATCAAACTCCAAAATGGTAGTGTTGGCGGAGGACTCCCAAGAACGATCCCTGCCGTTTCACTTCACCAACCCCCACACGACGGTCCTCAAACTAGACTCACAGGTAAATGTTAGGACAAGAGCTCTTAATTTAAAATGTTTTTACCAAAACAAAAACAAGTTTTGAGAGATTGCTGTTTTTGTTTACATTCTATATGTACAATTTCCTGAATTCTTTAAAGGAAACACAATTTTTGTTCCTGCTTTTTATTTTTAAAAACCAATCAATCTCAGAATGGAAATTTTCAGCACACTGAACTGAAGTTTTATGCAGTATATAATGCACAACGAAGCTGTTATTTGAATATTTTGATGTCGGCTTAATTGCAAAAGAAATGTTCAAATTGATTAAACTGTAAATTGATTAAACTGTAAATTCGCGCTTTGTTTTGTTGCTCGGTATAAATTCATTTTTTAAAAATGATAAGTCAATTTTAACTTTTACCCTCTCTCTTTATTTCTAGATTGGTGGCATAATTGTAGAAACCTCGGTGTCTGAATCGGCTACCGTGGTCAGTTTCTCGTCTTTCAGTAAAGGCAACTTCACAGTGCAGCTCATTAATGCTACAGACAGCATGCCAGTCAAGTATCATCAGGCGTAAGTTGGCTCGTTTTATTTCTCTTCGCCATTCCATTATAACTCCATGCATGTCCACTGTAAGTTCTCACAAATCCTCGCAATTCCTTGCAACTCCCTTGCCAGTCCTCACAAGTCTTTTACAAGACCCTGCAAGTCCTTAAAAGTCCTAACAAGTCCTTGAAAGTCCTAACAAGTCCTTGAAAGTCCTAACAAGTCCTTGAAAGTCCTAACAAGTCCTCAGAACTCCTCAAGTCCTCAGAACTCCTCACGAGTCCTCAGGACTCCTCACAAGTCCTCAGGACTCCTCACAAGTCCTCGGAACTTGAAAGCCCATGCAAGTCCACTACAAGTCCTCTAAAGTCCCTGCAAGTCATCACAAGTCCATCAACAGCCTCCAAAAGTCCATCACCAGCTCTACCACTTTGAATTCAAGCCACATACTATTCAATTCTTTGGAAAATAGAATTAAGTAACGACAAGGACATGCTAAAGCTTTTCTAACTTGCACTCATCAGAGCAAAACTCAAGAATAGCGTGGGTACGTTTATCGATAATAATATAAAACTAAAGGCGGGAATGATGTGTTCAGAATGCTAGGCGCTAATTGGTCAGCTGACAACAGCAGGGAGCACGCAAGTGCGCATGCGCAATTAGACTACATGTAGCGTGTGTACAAATTTCTCTGACGACATAACACAGGTTTTGTGAAGTGAATTTATGTAGCTTCGAGCATGTGCAGATGCAATATATTGCGTGCTCTGGCCAGTACAGTGAACTGCTGTTCACTGTATTGTTTCGAGCACTCCGGGTGATCAAGCAAGTGCTGTCCTGTAGCAGATATGCAATCGGGCTGTGTGGCAGCTTTGCGAGCATTCTTGCAGACACGCGACGGCTGTTTGCGGGAAGCAGGCAAGTTGCTGCTGATGGAGGATGGAACATGCTGTTTAATGCGATCCGCCAGTATCGTGCGCAGTAGTGTGGTCCCTGCTGTTGTCAGCTGACCAATTAGCGCGCCTCATTCTGAACACGCCATTCCCGCCTTTAGCCTTATATTATTATCGATAGCATCACCCACGCCATTCTTGTGTTTTGCTCTGATGTCGTTACTTAATAATATTTTCCGATTTTGCAGTACCAAACACTTATTCATTAAATTATTTGTGCTCTATATTCTCTTTTATCTACAGCCAGACTTTGATATTTCTCATGTTCAAACCTTTGACAGACTTTCTAATAGAGCAAAGCTAATCTGTAATATGATTCTTTCTTTAGAATTTGAGCACGTCACATGGCCAGTTTTAAACAGACGATAAAGACCGGCCAGCCAGTTTTAAACACTTTCTTGCCTGGCCCGCATTTGTGCCCGCGCCCTACTCAGCGTGTATGGAACACGCACCCAGAAACTGCAGGCGCCCGAAAGCAAAATGTGCAAAGTACCCCATCGTGTGCGTACAACACGCCTGCATAATGCGTATTAACGCGCGCGATCGAACAAAAACAACTTGTTGCACAGCTTGCAGTTTGAACAAACTTGCGATTACAAAAATACAATGCAAAATATGACAAAATGGCAAGCAAATTTGATGAGTTTTACTGATTTACACGCCTTGCGGCTCGGACTATATATTATGACTCATCCAGGCCCCTAGCCAGTTTTAAACGTATGTTTAAGACTGGCTTATCCCACTTTTATTCCCTAATAAAATTGGATGGATACTGGCGCATTATAAATTTTCATTATTATTAATTGTGAAACATGCTACATGTATTGAGACATAGATACTCTTTGTTGGCTATGTGCAAAATGTGGCTAACTTGAAATTACACAAATTATCTGGTTTCCAATCTCAACACAGTAATGTGAAGGAGGAGAGATGTTTGGAGCCAGGCCAAGCCATACTGTACACATGGCAGGATCCTACGGAGTTACGAGAAGTTGTCTGGAATGTGGGTGAAAAAGACCACAAGAATAACCTCATCAAGGTAACATGTGATTGGTTCATTCATTGGGTCGTATT
Source organism: Henricia sp. BOLD:AAB3569 (assembly GCA_037783545.1). NCBI lineage: Eukaryota > Metazoa > Echinodermata > Asteroidea > Spinulosida > Echinasteridae > Henricia > Henricia sp. BOLD:AAB3569. Next base: position 20,203 of record JBBELK010001735.1, read on the forward strand.
TATTAAAGCAAACATTTGCTCTTACTACAAATTTTTAAGCATTTACTTGTGTTCGTATGAATAAAAACTAAGCAAATGCTTTCCTGTAGTATTTACTTTTTACTTGCTAAGCCGCTAGCATTCGCTTTGTTTTGTATGAGTAAAAGGAAGCGCTACCAATTTCAACTGTGCACTAGGCTTTTTTTTATTACTATTTCTGCAAAAAGCAGCAGTAGAGCAGGTTTATCTTTTGGTGTACTGTGGTTGAGCAGTCTGCAATAGCGTGTGGATTCTCTCGTCGTTGTTGTTAACGAAATAACAATTTTTCAATGCTGCACGTTTGCTCAATCACACTGTGTGTGTCATTGTGATGCACAGGCAACAATTTAAACACGGGGCCAAACTATTTTTGATTCAAACTTGGTTTTAATATAGGAACAGGATAAGATCATTTAAAAAATTGATTTATGGGTTTAATAAACTTCAATTCGCAGCCTGTAGGCTGAATTGCATGAAGCTTACAAGTTATGTTCCACCTAAACATCAAGATACATAGTCGGGGTGGCACCATTGGCAGCCGACGGCCAGAGACACCGGGGGATCCCCTAACTCGTCACAAAAGAATGCTCTGGAATCTTCTAAGTGCATTACACAACACACTAGACCAGCGGCTTTACATCCTTTTCAAAGCATGGAGCAAGTGTGTTTGGGTGCCTTGCTCAAGGGCACAGGTACCCCAGCCGGGTATCGAACCTGCAACCCCAAGTTGTCACCCAAGTGTTGTGAGTCAGTGACCCAAGCCACTTGGCCATGGTACCCCACTACTCCAAGTATCCCGCTGGATACCAATAATTTATTACAAGCTGACCGATTATATTGTTTTATCTATCTGTAGGACGGCATCGGTGAATTCAAATACAACGACCAGACGATGTACTGGGTTTCCTTCCTGGACGGTACCCAGCGCATGCTGTGCTTCACTGATGATTTGGCCAAGGCAACCAATGCGCAACAGGTAACAAATATTAGAAGTAACTCCCCTTCCGTCCAAAGTTGTCAACATTTTCACAGTTTTACAGAGCGTAGTATTTTTCATGGATAAAATGTTCTTCTAGCGGCTTGCTAATCACAGATATGTTTTTACACTTTGGTTTTAGTAGAGCCATGTCCGGCTGTCCTATCAAATTTTATACTGCATTTTAAAAAAGTAAACCCCAGAAAAAATTTATATTGTGTTAAATAGATGCAACCCATACATTATTGTCACAAAAAAAAACAAGAAATATCACCCATTGAAAAGCAGATACGAACTTCACAAAGAATAGCAATGTATAGTTCCGACCTGTCAATCAAGCCTAACCCGCCGACCAATCACAACAGAGCTAGCAGACGGCGCCCACATAGGTCAAAGTGATGCAATCATCACAACAATCACGCGATTTTCTGCCCATACAGTTTGTATGTTGTATGCGCCAGTGACCAGGTGAATTTTTGGTTTCAATGTCGGGCGATTCGCTGTTCAAAGGTAGGAAAGCGCATTTTTATGAATATATGGCATCCCTGCATTACTAGCCTTTCGCTCAGTGTGTGCTACGGTAACTGTCGACCCTAAAACATAAATACCTTTGAGTTTTCTCCAATGAATCTGTGCTTTCCATGCCGAGTCCCGTTGCTTTGTACGTTGTGTGTCGCCATTTTTTGCGATGGCTTGTGAGCACATGGCAACAATATCTAAGGGGCGGGGTTAACTGGGCAATCTCGGAACTATGCATTGCAGCAAAGCCTTGTAATATGGGTGCGGTAATTTTTTAACGAAAATTAAGCAAAGAAATACATTTTTACGTACAACATTTTCATGCTTTGCAAAAGGTATTTCTTCAAAACAATATATTTCTTTAATTTTGATATAAAATAAAAACATTTGAAAGTTTTGGGATCTTCTACCTTGTCACAGAAATGTAACCCATTAGTGTGACAAGATCCATGTACCTTTTGCTGAAAAGCAATTTCTAATACTCCTTGTTTTTGTCCGATAACCCGTTTTTAGGCCGCCGAGTTGGAACAGTCTGATCTGGAGCTTGTGTTGTCTCTACCTGGCGTTGGTCTGTCACTCGTCAACAACATCACTAGGACTGAAGTGACTTATATTGGCATTATCAGGTACTGTCAGAATAATTGTCATTCATGTTTTAATGGTGTTTGGCTGGTCTTAAACTGTACATGTGGGGTACATGTGGGGTACCGTGGGGTAAACTGTACATGTGGGGTACCGTGGGGTACATGTGGGGTACCGTGGGGTAAACTGTACATGTGGGGTACCGTGGGGTACATGTGGGGTACCGTGGGGTAAACTGTACATGTGGGGTACCGTGGGGTACATGTGGGGTACCGTGGGGTAAACTGTACATGTGGGGTACCGTGGGGTACATGTGGGGTACCGTGGGGTAAACTGTACATGTGGGGTACCGTGGGGTACATGTGGGGTACCGTGGGGTAAACTGTACATGTGGGGTACCGTGGGGTACATGTGGGGTACCGTGGGGTAAACTGTACATGTGGGGTACCGTGGGGTACATGTGGGGTACCGTGGGGTAAACTGTACATGTGGGGTACCGTGGGGTACATGTGGGGTACTATGGGGTAAACTGTACATGTGGTGTACACGTGGGGTACCGTGGCCGAGTGGTTAGGGCCATCAACTCGCAATCCTGGGTGAAAACTTGGGGTTGCGGGTTCGAATCCGGCTGCGGTACCTGTGCCCTTGGGCAAGGCACTTGCTCCATCCTTCGGAAGGGATGTAAAGCCGTTGGTCCAGTGTGTTAGGTAATGGTAACGCACTCTAAAGATCCCAGAGCATTCTTTCGTGAAGAGCAAGGGGATTCCCCGGTGTCTCTGGCCATTTCTAATTATAATTCTTCATGGGTTTCCTCACGCTTACGAGTGACAGTGCAATGAGCACTATTGAGGAATCCTTGGTATGAATACTAGAAAGAAATAATAATAATAATAATAATAATAATGTAAGACCAGCTAGATGCTGATAATGGCCTGAGCCGAATGCCCTGTCTCTACCTGGCGTTGGTCTGTCACTGGTCAACAACATCACCAGGACTGAAGTGGTTTATATTGGCATTATTAGGTACTCGCAGAATAATTGGCATTCATGTTTTAATGGTGTGGGTAGCCGGTCTTAAACTGTACATGTAAGACCAGCTAGATGCTGATAATGGCCTGAGCCAAATGCCCTGTCTCTACCTGGCGTTGGTCGGTCACTGGTCAATAACATCACCAGGACTGAAGTGGTTTATATTGGCATTATTAGGTACTCACAGAATAATTGGCATTCATGTTTTAATGGTGTGGGTAGCCGGTCTTAAACTGTACATGTAAGACCAGCTAGATGCTGGTAATGGCCTGAGCCGAATGCCCTGTCTCTACCTGGTGTTGGTCGGTCACTGGTCAATAACATCACCAGGACTGAAGTGGTTTATATTGGCATTATTAGGTACTGTCAGAATCACTGTCATTCATGTTTTAATGGTGTTTGGCTGGTCTTAAACTGTACATGTAAGATCAGCTGGATGCTGGTAATGGCCTGAGCCGAATGCCCTGTCTCTACCTGGTGTTGGTCTGTCACTCGTCAACAACATCACCAGGACTGAAGTGACTTATATTGGCATTATCAGGTACTGTCAGAATCACTGTCATTCATGTTTTAATGGTGTTTGGCTGGTCTTAAACTGTACATGTAAGATCAGCTGGATGCTGGTAATGGCCTGAGCCGAATGCCCTGTCTCTACCTGGCATTGGTCTGTCACTGGTCAATAACATCACCAGGACTGAAGTGGTTTATATTGGCATTATCAGGTACTCGCAGAATAACTGTAATTTATGTTTTAATAAGGAAATAAATGTGTGTTTGGCCGGACTTTTTTTAAGGTGGAAGGAAAATTCCAAACAGTCATGTGAGGGGAAACCCACGGGATCAAGCAGAGACTGGAAACCCGATCAACATACTGACCCAGGTCCAATTTCTTAAAGCTGTTTAGCAGAAAAAAATTGCTTAAATATACAGGCTCGTTAATGCGCGACAGACAAATTCGTGCCTTGAATTTCACAGCGCTTCATATCTTGCCCTGGCAGCCGCTCTTACGATCCCAGAGGGTGTAGGGCCATGGTGCAGGCTAATAGCCTCATCCATTCTTCAAAATAGGGTGCGTATCTTTTCGAAATCAAACATTTATCACAGAAAACACCCTTTGTAAATTCATACATATAGTTTCAGCCGTATTCACATTATATTACAGATATGGTCTCATTTGCTTCAAGAAAGTGTCATATAGATGGTTGAATTGACCGTATGGGAACTCTTTGGTACAAACGACATAAAACAATACACACACAACACACAACTGTGTACATTACGTACCCACTGTGGACGTTGCTTTGTATTCGTGCACTTAAGAGAATTGGTCGGAAAATCGTTGTTTTCTCCAAATTCTTCCCTCATCCACCCCAATTTTTTCCTAATCCATGTTTCTAAACTTTACTCCTGAACCCTAACCTTTTTTGTTAACCCTCCACCCCCACCCTAACCCCTTTTCCCAAGTTTGGTCAACCTGACTGTGGACTTGAGCGAACGAGTGCAAGTCCACAATCCGTCACTTTTCCCCGCAAATTGTGGACTTGAATGGGTTTCGAGTCCACAGTGCGACCGCAATGCCCACACACACACACAACTAAGCATGTGTGCATGATTCGATTAGCCTAGCAACGCATAAACACACTGTGGCGAGCTCACATAAATAATAAATTTTGCATTGAGAAAATTTTCCTGCTAAACAGCTTGATGAATATGCCCCCTAGACAGGATTTAAACCCAGGCCACAGGTGAAATGCTCTCTGAAAAAACTGGTAAATTTTCCTTTGCACGATAGCTCTGGAATAATCTGGCAGAACAAGATCCGTCGTCGATGGCGCGACCTGACAGGCAAACAGATGAAACTCTTAGAGGAAGGTTACCAGCGAGTTCAAGGTCAACTGACTGCAAATAAAGACGCTCCACCTAAAGCCACCAAACTGGAGAAAGATTTTGAGGTAATCTTTAAGAAATATTGTAAAAAATGTGGAATGTGCAATTTGCTCACGGTTCCCGATGCCGTCAAAAGAACGGGGTTGGGAGGTGTGGGGGTGCTGAGGTATGTGAACAGCATTTTTCCTGGATTATTCTCAAATGTCACCCAACTTGGCTGCAATGCCCTTGTATTTTAGCCCATAACGATGACAGTAGACTACTCTGCTGCTAATTCCCTTCTGTCATACTTGCTTTTCTTGTCATCCAACAAAAAAGATAATTAACACCAATTATTATTGAGTAATTTCCAAGGAGCGTTGGTCTAGTCGCATGTGTTTGACGAGCATCGTGTCGCACATCGAACATTGAACTTAGTGATGTGTGGTTTTCGCTTGACAGATTGCTTTGTTCAATGAAGGGAATGTTCACATTACAAATTTGCTTCATCAAAATACGCAATCTTTTTATTTAATTAAGCTTTTTTGCTTCATCAAGAGGACAAATACTAATCTTTGTTAAATGAAACACTGTGCATTCGCAATTGGAAATCTCCATGTCAAATCTTCATTGAACAAATTGTGTGGATCCACTTCTCTACATCCAAATAGTCATCCATTTCAAAACCCTTTTTTCTCTCGCTCAATCCACAGGTTGATTTCCGCACCATGAGCATGCTAGTCCCCAAACGCCGCTCCATCCGTCGTACCCACCATGCTGGAGTCTGGGCCCAGATACGGACAGCTAAACATCAGCTCCAGATACACCTTATGATCCATCGTATTCAGATTGATAACCAGATGCCGGCGGCCATCTTTCCGACCATCCTGGCACCGATTCCGCCACCCAAGAGTGTGTCTGCAGAGAGCGGTAAAGCAATACTTTTAGACTTCTCACTTTTAATATTTGATAATCCAGACTACTTTTAAATGTGACCTGCCATGGCAAAATGGGGAATGTCCCCCCACATTTAGCTTTTTGAGAACAACAATGAGTGATAAATGGGCTTTCCATAGATACCAAATGTATTCTTATACCTGACTTTATACTTAAGTTATGATAGAGAAAGATAACAAAGCGTGTTCTGGCTAGGGAACGTTTTCAAGAAAACCAGTTTCACGCTCTAAACCTGTTCATTATTGACTCTTTCTCCCCGCAGCCCCCAAGCCTATGATTGAGTTCAGCCTCATGATGCGATACTCGGAGCACAGTAAGGTCAACCAGGTCAAGTACCTCAAACTCTTAATCCAAGAGATGGCTGTTAAAGTGGATATCGGCTTCATCATGAGCCTAGCGGCTGTCTTCAGCAGTGGACAGGAGGCTGCTGTTTCAGAGGTACGTTGACCAGAAGTTTGATGCAGTATTTAAACGTTTTGCTTGGCAACAGAGGTGGTAAGCACAGTGCATGTGTTTTTTTCCGTCATGGATCTAAATCCCATGTGGAAACAAATGAAACAAATGAGAATCTCAAGTCACGTCAATCATAATTCATCAAATTTCTGAACTAAATTTCGCTCATGACGTTTATCTTAAATAAACAAGCGACCTCAATTTGTTAAGATAGTGTGTTGTCAATGAGAATTGAAATGACACAATTTAACCACACAACAATCTTAGCAATGTGTACGTCGCCATTTTGGTTCTTGCACTGAGCCACCACTCGAGAAGGATTCCAGAGATGACATTTCGATCAAGATCTGCATGAAATTGCCCCACAGAACTATGAAAATCTGCATGTAAATTACCAGCAGCCAGCTAAATTTGTCCAGTCCAGGGCCCAGCTGTTTAACAGCCCATTTTCCGTTAACCGAGCATCAGGCTATTTCATAGACATCGTTTACGGTAATCAACTGAAAACCTGCCTTAACCACAGAGCCAAATTTGGCTTAAGATAGTGAAATGGCCTTAATGTTATCACAACTTTTTTGCTACATTTTAAGCACACGTTTTCAGCTAGCGCTTAAGCAGCTCTATGAAATTGGGCCCAGATGTCTGATGAACTATCTTTGGTATTTCATTTAAAATTAATAACTGGCATTTTTATTGAGTCTTATTTTTCATAAAATTCGGCTGTAAGCATGCACAATATTCCTTCATTATTGATGTCCTACAATTTTAACCATGTCTATCTCTGCATTGCCGTACATTGCCTTAATAGGCGGTCTATCAAGAACACAAAATATGTGTAAGTTTGTATTTTTTTCTTCATATTTTATGTGGTAAAATATGTAATCCTTTCTGCAGTATGATTTTTTTTTTTTTAAGTTTTGTTTACTTGAGTGTACTGGTTTGTCTTTCTATAGTGAGCATGCTGCTGCTCTGATATATCCTTCATATATCTGATGTATCCTTCATATATCTGATAAATCCTTCATATATCTGATATATCCTTCATATATCTGATATATATCCTTCATATATCTGATATATATCCTTCATATATCTGATATATCCTTCATATATCTGATATATCCTTCAAATATCTGATATATCCTTCATATATATGATATATCCATCAAATTCTTACAAAATGAGTCTTAAGTCAATTTAAAAAAACATTCTCCTGATAATTCCCACAGCACTTTCTGCATGATATCTTTTAACCCACCAAGTTTATGCAATAGTTCTCTGGAAGTACATGTAGCTTTTCTTTGCTGAATGCCAATGCAATGTTAACCCCGCCCCTTAGATACTGTTGCTATGTGCTCACAAGCCATCGGAAAAAAATGGCGACACAACGTACAAAGCAACGGGACTCGGCATGTAAAGCACAGATTCATTGGAGAACATTCAAAGGTATTGATGTTTTAGGGTCGACAGTTACCGTAGCACACACTGAGCGAAGGGCTAGCAATGCAGGGATGACATATATTCATAAAAATGCGCTTTCCTACCTTTGAACAGCGAATCGCCCGACATTAAAACCAAAATTCACCCAGATCACTGCATACAACATGTACATGGGCAGAAAATCGCGTGATTGTTGTGATGCAATGCACTTTGACCTATGTGGGCGCTGTTTGCTAGCTCTGTTGTGATTGGTCGGCGGGTTCGGCTTGCTTGACAGGTCGGAACTATGCATTGCACCCCAAGTTGGTTTCAGCAAGATTTCAATATTTCCTGCATACTTTGTCGCCTTTTGGCACACTGAGTATGCAAAGTACGTTTTTACTGTGACTTTTCATTTAGAAATGGAAACAGATAAAGGAAGAAATAAATATTGTGAATGTGTTTATTACAAGCATAAATCCCAAAAATATTATTTCTGATCTGTGACTCATTTTGTATGATCTAATCACATTTTAATTTAACAATTTTTTTCATATTAATCTCATCTCGTACATGTAACTTTTTTGATTTGATATCTTTAAGAGATACATGTGTGTGCAAGTATAGTAAGGTGATATACATGTACTAGCTCCAAGTCTTTGCAATAGTGCTGTACTGATCATTGTTCTTTACTTCTTAGTTTGATGTCACAATCGTAATGTCATGTTAGTGATGCTATTGAGGCGCAAAGCGTCACAAAATACAATTTGTGTCATAAAAACACCACTAATCTTGTTATAACAGTTTACTCATTCCATATTTATGGAGTTTCACATTTCAAGCACACAAAATTCATTATCCATACACAGTTCATTTCAGATGTAGCAGATCACCTATGTATATGTTAGAGATACAGCAACTTGGAATGTTTTTAGTTGCTCCATACATCAACATCCAATTTAACCTATCGACAGTTAATCATGATACTGACACAACAGCTGTTACACACAATTGATTGCTTTCCGGTGATGTCACCCCTTCCATCCACCATGTTGGTGGTCATTTTTTTATGACCCACGTGGCTCGAGTAATAACCGGCAAAAAAAGCAAGAAAAGCGCATTGGTTGCACTTACCTCTGTTGCTTGACCTTGCTGTATGTTGTTGCGCCATGGCTGTTGTATCGAGAAAGATAAAAATGTATTTCTTCAGGCTAAAAATCAAGTAGAAGCACTTTCGTTTTTACAAGCCGAGTGCATGCTCAATAATTTGAACGTATCACAACGCGCTCGTGCGGCATCTTCAAATGAAAATACGCTGGTGAGTATTTTCAGAGACGTATAGAGAAGTCTCTAGTATTTTTTACACTTGTTCACGTGCGTCTATTGGCACACGTGTGACTGTTGACCACCTAACATTCCTGGATGTTCTACGTCAGGGAAAGCAATCAATACTGAATCTTGACTTTCAATCTGAATTTTATTTCTGCCTCACAATACTCTACTTTTATTTTACCTCAATACTACGGATTACAAAATTTTACCATAACTCACAAAGTTTTGGTCTGAAATGTAACATTGATAGTCAACTTTTTTAAAGCTACCCTTTTGTTTTAAACATGACACAGACTCTTGAAACCAGCCTTAATGCAGCATTCACATTAGCGCACGTATGCTGCGCTTAGGGCATCGCATGAGCTCAGAGTCACTGATTTTTCCTGAAATGAAAATTCCACTTTGGTAACTCGGAGCTTCTCCGATACCTCATTGGCTGCGCGTTAGAAAGGTGTGAGTCAAAGTTCACCAATTTTGAAATTTGACTGCAGCTCAAAAGCGTTGTGTGTCACAAAAGGCTGCACTCAAGCAATTGCACAGACAAACGCAAGACCATTTTTCCCATGATAATGTGAACGCCACTTAACTCTGAAAACATTGACGCTATCAAAACTAATCTCTGAATCCTAGAACCTTCCCCTGACTTAAAGCATTGAATCCCTAAACTAGACCTCAACTCTCACTTCAGTGCCCTGCTCACAGCGGCTTGAGAAGCATCTACTTCCAGTCAGAAAGCCGTTGCTAGTTTCTCACTGAGAACAATAACTGGCTTTTGTTTATTTACATCATAGACCTTGAAAAAGATCTGTAGTAAATAAATAATAAAATAATACAAGCATTTGTAAAGCGCCATCTATCTATGTATACATATTCCGAGGCGGCTGTTGCCATTATTACCGCTGCCATCAGGAAATCACCAGAACCAATTCGCTTCAACTAGGTGGCAACCTGGCCAAGGTGCACAACTCTATCAGCAGTTAGATTGTGGCATTCCCCATAACAGCTTCCCATATATCGCTTGGGTTGACGAGGCAACTGGGATTAAGTGCCTTGCCCAGGGACACAGATACGTTGGTCGAAGTGGGGCTCGAACCTCTGATTGGGAGTCCCGCTTCATACCCACTAGACCACACGTGCTCCACAAGAAAGATTTAAACTAACAAAACATGACCCTTTCCTCAAAGCGTAACCATCACACTTTGTCCGGAGCCATCGGTAGTATATGCTCCTTCATGTTGTCATTCGGTATCATTTAATGTGATGATAATCTATCTCCATAATTTGTCTTTTTGGCCGTGTAGTTGAAGTGGATGGAGGATGACTTGAAGGTATGCAGCACCACCTACATGGAGGAACCGGCAGTCCAAGTGGCTCTAGCTGGCAATGTTAACTTCTTTGATAACTTCCACTTGTCACCACTCAAGGTATTATCAAATAGAGATTGTTCTGCCCTTACCTGACGTAACTTGGTTAACACTATACAGTCGGAGGTATTATCAATTGATAGCATCAGTTTGCACACCAAACCCCAGAGAATGTTTTAATGCATTTAAAATTATCTTTTAAAAAACTGTTGAGTTTCAGAACATTAAAAACTGTCAAACATGGGATTAGAGGAAAACATCGTATTATATGAGCCTCGTTGGGATTCAAACCGAAACCTCTGACACACCAGGTGGATGCTCTGCCAGCTGAGCTATAAGGCACAGTGGTATACTCCCTCAGGTTTCCCCCAAGACCTCTGACACACCAGGTGGATGCTCTACCAGCTGAGCTATAAGGCACAGTGGTATACTCCCTCAGGTTTCCCCCAAGACCTCTGACACACCAGGCGGATGCTCTACCAGCTGAGCTATGAGGCACAGTGGTACACTCCCTCAGGTTTTCTCCAAGACCTCTGACACACCAGGCGGATGCTCTACCAGCTGAGCTATGAGGCACAGTGGTACACTCCCTCAGGTTTTCTCCAAGACCTCTGACACACTGGGCAGATGCTCTACCAGCTGAGTTATAAGGCAGAGTGGAATACTCCCTCAGATTTTCTCTATGAACCCAGTGTTGCATGGATGCACAACTGAGCAAAATTGTGTTCATTAAAAACTGTGACAAAGTAACAACTGGGTCTGATTATTTTGTACAATACTTAGACATAAACAATTACTTAGAAAATACTTTAATTTTCTTTTGTCCACCCTAGGTCCACGTCAGCTTCTCTCTGTCCGATACCGGCGGCGAGGAAGGCGATCATTCGGCAGTCACAAAGAAGGCTACGGTTCAGCAGAACGCAGTGCGCCTTATCTTACAGAGTGTGGGAGTCACGCTCACCGACGTGGATGACGTAGTTTTCAAGTAAGCTCTTTGTGTTTGATTCGTTACCCGATACACCCCCCTCCCAGCCCTCCTTGATTTAATGTCCATTGCCTCCAAGTCACAAATCAAGAAGGCGACCGTCCAGCAGAACGCAGTGCGTCTCATCCTACAGAGTGTGGGAGTCACGCTAACCGACATGGATGACGTAGTCTTCATGTAAGCTCTTTGTGTTTGATTCGTTAAGCAGCTAACATCAAAGATCATTAGTCACTACACGAACCAGGCCATCAAACAGCTGGTACTCGGTCTCATCATCGGTAACCTGTTTATACCATTCTTTTATTGTGTCCTTGCAATGAACCAGGCTAGGCTTCTTTGAGCGTGAGCACCAATTCTACAGCCAACAGCAGCTAACGTCAGAGATCATTAGTCACTACACCAACCAGGCCATCAAACAGCTGGTACTCGGTCTCGTCATTGGTAACCTGTTTATACCATTCTTTTATTGTGTCCTTGCAATGAACCAGGCTAGGCTTCTTTGAGCGTGAGCACCAATTCTACAGCCAACAGCAGCTAACGTCAGAGATCATTAGTCACTACACGAACCAGGCCATCAAACAGCTGGTACTCAGTCTCGTCATCGGTAACCTGTTTATACCATTCTTGTATTGTGTCTTTGCAATGAACCAGGCTTGGCTTCTTTGAGCGTGAGCACCAATTCTACAGCCAACAGCAGCTAACGTCAGAGATCATTAGTCACTACACCAACCAGGCCATCAAACAGCTCTATGTACTGGTACTCGGTCTAGATGTCATCGGTAACCCATTCGGCTTTGTCAGGGGTGTGCAGACAGGTGTGGTGGACTTCTTCTATGAGCCTTACCAGGTGGGTTAGAATGACGCAAAAATAAATGACAAGAAATGAAGACAAGAATTTGAATTCCAAATTTATACCCAGGGAAATAAAATACAATTAGGAAAATCTCGAAACCAGTGGAAATTTGTGAGCGAAAATTGTATATGCCTTAACACCATTGGGATTGAGGTTAGGTAACATTAACATGGAACAACGGTCGTCTTCTATGGGTTTAGGCATTGATAGATATGTGTGTTCAGACGATCAGATGTGTGTTCAGACGATCTCATGAGTAAACTCGTAAGTAGGGACTATGTAGGTGCAGTTTGTTTATAAGCTACTGACAATTTACTAAAGACAATTTACATATAAGATTTTTTGCATTTTGCTCTGATGAGTGCAAGTCGAAAAGTGCTTTAGCATGTCTTTGTTGTTACTTAATTCTAGTTTCCGATATAAGATGAGTAAGGGTCGTGCGAACACCATCGTAGGTACATGTAGCCATGACCCATTCGTGACCAGCCTCGTAGTTAGCTTCTGGGACAACTGTCTGCCGATTGTGCTTGTACGTTATATTTTCGACATTTTCTGTTCTCAACAATTTAAAGAAATGGCCAAACTGCCTTGGAGAGTCACTGCTTAGGACACTACAACTTCCAAATATTTCCCGACGAGTTTCGTGGTGAGCTCGTGGGTAAAAGTGCTTGTGCATCTCTGTTAAAGCAACGTGCGGACACATGCTATTAAATTGTTACTTTAAAATGTAGGTCTTGTCTGAAAATACGTAATGTTTCTTTTGTCCAGGGTATCGTCCAAGGACCAGAGGAGTTTGCTGAGGGCGTCGCCCTGGGCATGAGAAGCCTGTTTGGCCACGCCGTGGGCGGGGCAGCAGGCGCCGTATCACGGATCACGGGGACTCTAGGCAAAGGGCTGGCTGCATTGACGATGGACGAAGAGTACAAACGGAAGAGGCAACAGGCGATCAACCAGAAACCAGCAACGTTCCAAGAGGGTCTGGCCAGGGGTGGAAAAGGACTTGTCATGGTGAGTAGTAAAGGGACAGTGTCGAGCAATGTCTCAAAGATAGTATACATGATTGGTAAACTGTTACAAATAGTTTTATCCCTCTGTGTGATTGAAGATATGCATGATTAAAACCAACCTGAGCAAAAACCAGCTCCGTACTTCGTCTAACTTTTGAGAAAACGGTCAAAAGAGGGTTTGCAGTCATTTCGCCCTGAACCATTTCGCCCTAAACCATGGCCTGTGCAAGAAGTGGTTTTTGGGCGGAGTGGCATATTGGCGATGTAGTGTTTGCATTTTGTGATTAAACTCTTCATGTCCCGTTTTCTTTTTTTCCTTATAGGGATTTGTGGATGGAGTAACAGGGGTGGTTAAGAACCCTTTCCAAGGTGCCAAGAAGGAAGGAGCCAAGGGTTTCTTCAAGGGCGTTGGCAAGGGACTCGCGGGCGTGGTGGCCAAGCCCACAGGCGGGGTCATTGACTTTGCCAGCAGCACGTTTGAAGGAATCCGCAGGTTAGGATTGTTTGTTTGTTTGTTTGTGTTTGCCGTGTCTTGATTGTCTACACAAGGAAACATTTGTCGACCAACATGAGGTTGGAACTTGTTAGTCGTTGCATGGATTCGCTAATCCACACGACCCAACATGATCCAAAATATCTCGACTGCGGTTGGCTGCTGCCTTCAAATGACAGGCAATCTACTCTGCTATTGGGCCATTTCATCCAACAAGCTCCAACAAAGTTGAGCGATAGCTACCGTACATGGCCCAGCTTGTTGGATGTTGTTGGCTCGTGTGGAGAGGCCTTTATCATCCAAACCGTGGGGGAGAATAACAAAAGTACAGCTCTGTTATTTTTGTTCTAAATGAACATTTTTTGAAACATGTGGGCATCAACAATGTTTGTAATAAGGTTGGGAATTTACATTATTCAGCAACCGACTTGCAATTCTTTCAAGTGCCGGTTGACTGTTTGCCCATTTCGCCGACACTGTAAAGGGTGTAGCTGGCAACAAAACAGAAAAGAACAAAACCAAACCAAAAATGGGTGCTTACAGGCTTTATGATAAAATTTGCCCCGTTCCCTTGAGTTCTCCGGATTTCACTGCATTCAATTTCTGCATTTAATGTACTTAACCCCCAACCCCCTCCAGAATCACAGACATGAGCGAGGACGTTGTCAGACTTCGTAACCCCCGATACCTACATCTCGACGGCATCGTGCGTCCCTATGAGAAACACGTAGCCGAAGGGCAGAGCCTATTTCACATGGTTGACAAGGGCAAATTCATTCAAACCGATAACTACGTTTATCATATGCTGCTGACTAAGGATAAGAAGCATTACCTGGTTGCCACAGACAAGTGAGTTGTTTCATTGTAACTTTCTCACGATCAGCCAAAATCATCCTTGTGTTTTTTGTAGGATTTTGAAAGGACGAGCTACTATATAGTGCACACACCATTTTCTATTATGTGGTGTCAAGTCTCATTTTTAATCAGAAAAAAATCCCATTGGGATTACTGGAAGTGTTGGTTCAATGACCCAACTCACAATTTGTATCAAAAATATATTTAAACCAGTAGGCACTTGTATGAGTACTATACAGCTATACATGTATGCCCAGGGATATCGTATGCATTTTGCGCAAGTGCATTCGCATCATAAAACCTCTATCAAATTGCCTGTACAAAGATGTTCAGTGGTCATTCGCACAGTGGATGCAGCGTGCAATAGTTACAAGCGTGCAATGGAACAAAATACTGATGCCATGTGACCCATACTCCTCCAATCATATGACAAGGATCTACTTGGGCGTTATATACAAAACAAACATACTGTACGTACTGTTACCTTATTCAAATACTTGAACTATGTGACAGATTTATGGTGTTGAGTAGAGCATGTGGATTTTGACACTAAGACCGAGTTCAGGCGGTCTGTCCTTGACACAGTTAACTCGTTCTTGCGCCCAAATGATGCGAACACGGCATAGGAACACTGCACTTGGAACAGGATCACGCACCACCTATCAATGAAGAACAAGTTTAATACCGTGTCAAGAACTAGACTGCCCGAACTCGACCAAAGTGGCCACTATGGGCATATGAGGCTTCATGGCCACTATGGGCATATGAGGCTTCATGGCCACTATGGGCATGAGGCTTCATGGCCACTATCTATAGGCATGAGGCTTCATGGCCACTATCTATAGGCATGAGGCTTCATGGCCACTATCTATAGGCATGAGGCTTCATGGCCACTATGGGCATGAGGCTTCATGGCCACTATGGGCATGAGGTTTCATGGCCACTATGGGCATGAGGCTTCATGGCCACTATGGGCATGAGGCTTCATGGCCACTATGGGCATGATGCTTCATGGCCACTATCTATAGGCATGAGGCTTCATGGCCACTTGCAATTTCTGTGGTCTCTAGTTCTGAGGAGATAAAATGGAAAGCATTTGTGACACTTGAAATTTAAATGCTTGAAATTTGAATTTAAATGTGTTATTTTGTGTCTCTTGATGATTGCTTGCAGGCGATTAATCCTGACCAGTAAGGGAGAAGTCCTGGGACATTGGAACATTGAGTTTCAGTATTTATACCAAGAACTCAAAGATCCACCAGCAATTACTGATAAGGGACTGCAGATACTCAGCAAGGTAAACAACAACTGTTATTTTCTTGAAGGAATTTGGGAAAAAATTGAGAAGTTGATCATGGCTTCAGAACTTGTGTACAAACCATATGAGACAGGCTGAAAAGTGTTTCCTCAAAAAATCTTAAAATTCTCACTCAAAATTTTGGGTTTTTCCATCGAATCTGCACTTACCGATGATTAATGAGTCATTTTAAAGAAAACAATTCTGATCAACTTATTAACTCTTACTGGAAGTTGGAGTGAAACGACGCATTTAAAATCACAGATACTTTCTGCTCAAGTTAAAGGCACAGGCTCGTCAGCTATGCGCGCACGCCAAATTCGTGCCACGAAATACGCAGCTCCATAGCAAAGGCATGGAGCTGCGTATTTCGTGTGCCTGTGGTTTTCAATGCGTCGTTTCACTCCAAATTCCCTCTACGCCATTTTTTTCTCAAAGCGACGGGCGTCAGATTTATGTGCGAAAAGGCTCACTGTGAATCCACCCTGAGTGATTTTTTTTTGGTCTTGATTTTCCTTTTAGGAGGACGCTGAAAAGGGAGGAAAGAAGAAAGGCTTCGGTCTTGGATTGCTGAAGGGCAAGTCAAGCCAGGGCAAGCTGATTCACGTAGCAGATCGTAAAGAGGCTGAGGTAGGTTTGATTTAGGGAATAAAAGTGGGTTCGATCTTGGACTGCTGAAAGGCAAGTCAAGTCAGGCCAGGGCAAGCTGATTCACGTAGCAGATCGTAAAGAGGCTGAGGTAGGTTTGATTTAGGGAATAAAAGTGGGTTCGATCTTGGACTGCTGAAAGGCAAGTCAAGTCAGGCCAGGGCAAGCTGATTCACGTAGCAGATCGTAAAGAGGCTGAGGTAGGTTTGATTTAGGGAATAAAGGTGGGTTCGGTCTTGGATTGCTGAAGGGCAAGTCGGGTCAGGGCAAGCTGATTCACGTAGCAGATCGTAAAGAGGCTGAGGTAGGTTTGATTTAGGGAATAAAGGTGGGTTCGGTCTTGGACTGCTGAAGGGCAAGTCAAGCCAGGGCAAGCTGATTCACGTAGCAGATCGTAAAGAGGCTGAGGTAGGTTTGATTTAGGGAATAAAAGTGGGCTCGGTCTTGGATTGCTGAAGGGCAAGTCAGGCCAGGGCAAGCTGATTCACATAGCGGATCGTAAAGAGGCTGAGGTAGGTTTGATTTAGGGAATAAAAGTGGGTTCGGTCTTGGATTGCTGAAGGGCAAGTCGGGCCAGGGCAAGCTGATTCACGTAACGGATCGTAAAGAGGCTGAGGTAGGTTTGATTTAGGGAATAAAAGTGGGTTCGGTCTTGGATTGCTGAAGGGCAAGTCGGGCCAGGGCAAGCTGATTCAGGGCAAGCTGATTCACGTAGCAGATCGTAAAGAGGCTGAGGTAGGTTTGATTTAGGGAATAAAAGTGGGTTTGGCCAGTCTTGAACATGCGTTTAAAACCGGCTTTGGGCCTAGACGAGTGATAATGCGGAGAGTGCCATTATCACTTCACTTGGGGCCATTCATAAATACCTTTTTATGTAAATCAGTATAACTCAACAAAATGTTTCAACAATCTTGTCGTTTTGCATCATTTCTTTCTGGTATTCATACCAAGGATTCCTCAATAGTGCTCATTGCACTGTCACTTGTAAGCGTGAGGAAACCCATGAAGAATTAGAATTAGAAATAGAAATGGCCAGAGACACCGGGGAATCCCCTTGCTCTTTACGAAAGAATGCTCTGGGATCTTTAGAGTGCGTTACCAATTACCTAACACACTGGACCAACGGCTTTACATCCCTTCCGAAAGATGGAGCAAGTGTGGTTGAGTGCCTTGCCCAAGGGCACAGGTACCGCAGCCGGATTCGAACCCGCAACCCCAAGTTTTCACCCATGATTGCAAGTTAATGACCCAAACCACTCGGCCACGGTACCCCACATACATGCATGACATGCATTGCATTCGTTCAAACTGCTGTGCATCAAGTTGTTTTTGTTTGATCACGCTCATTACGTGTAATACAGGCATGTAGTATGCACCCGCACACGACATGGTACTTGTCACAGTGCACATTTTGCTTTTGCGTGCAGTTTCTGTTTGCGTGTGCTTGTTCCATACGTGCTGAATAGGATGCGGGTGCGGACCAGGCTAAAAATTGTTTAATACTGGCCTTTATCATCAGTTTAAGACTGGCCATGTGACGTGCTTTCAGCCAATGGGGATGCGTAAACTGTCTAAGGTATTCATAAATGAAAAATTCACACTTTTATTATTTCAGATTTTCATTGCCAAGGTCGCGGAGGCCATGGCCAAAGCATTGAAGCTGATTGAGTAAATACAGGCGCAGTTCACCGAGACAGTTTCTTCAGTTGGTATAGTCACGCAGAAGATGGAAGAAGGCATCTCTCACATTCACGATGAACAGACGGCGTCTTCAGAATCTAAAGAAACTGGTTTTGCCAGCTACCACTGTCTGTTGTGTTTTAATTCATTTTACGAGTTAAACACACTCAGTTTTTATTTAATTTTTTTATATATTTATGTTCTTAGTATATGATTTGTTTTTGTTTTGCCAACAAATAGAGATCTTTCATATCTTGTAGATTTAGTTAGCAGGATGTGTTAAATCGTGAACGGCTTTTTTAGAATCTAAGGAAATTTATTTAGCCATCTAACACTGACTGTATATGTTTACACACATACTCAACTTGTATCACATTTGTATGTTTTTAGTACACACATTTTTCTGTCAACAAGTAGTTTTTAAAGATTTTGTTGGATGTAGTTGGATCGTGATTTTAGTGTTTTTCTAATTATAGTATTTTTTTCCAATTCTTTTTTTGAATATTTGTGTTAATAGCACAATTTTCCAACTCTTTTTGCATTAGGAGATTGGTAGTTATCCGACAGTATTAACTGGTAGCCTGAAACCTGAGGCTGATCTGTATGAGAAACAAACTTGTGGTTACCAGCTAAATTTAAATGTTTGGAAAAAAATTGTCTAAATTACAAAACGAACATGAAAATATTTATAATTTTTATCTTATTTTGGTTGCTGGGTATTATTATTATTTTAATTTTCCTTGTATTTTTACTGTGACTTAGTAGGCACGTGTACTCCTTAGTCATTGAAAAAAATTAATTTAAACAGTGCGGCAAGAAAGTGATTTTGATAAGCTATTATTTACCCTTGGGAAAAATGGTGATGTTGCCAATGGATTTAAAAAACAATAAATAAATATTGAATGTTTTAAAATTGAAGGAAAAGGTACATAAAATGCAAATATAATGTAATGAGCAGAGTTAATCAAAAATAAATGATGTACGTGATTAAAATAATGTAGTCATAATTCTAATGAGTATTATCCTCAAATATGTATTGAAATGTATACTTAAAAAGCCAATAGTATATCGTTGGTGTGCAGATGCATTGCTATTTCAAATTATCTGTCCATAACCTAATCTTGTAACTTGTTCATGTATTGCATTGAAAAGCTCTGAAAGTGAAAATCTTAAAAAGTGCAGGAACTTAAAATACAGATATTTATGAATTGTTATACAATTACGAGGGATAATAATAAAAAGTAGAGTTTAGTGAACTAAGGTCCTTTTTTGGTTCCTTTTTTTTGGTCATAGCAAAAATCGGAGTTTGTCATTGCAGACGGTGGTTCCTGTTTTGCGATGAGAAAAGTTATTAGCGTTTCTGCTCTTGGTACATGTAACTAAAGTCTGTTTTCCCAAATATAACGCAACGTATATTGTGTTATTGCGTAGAGTGATTTTGAAAACTAATTTAAAGCATTTATGATTAATGTGACATTCCTTCTGTCAAAAAGTCTGGTGCAGTATTTTTTGTTCTGTGCAATTTTTTCTTGCTATTATTAATGTGCTTCTTTAAAGCAAAAACTGACTTGCTCTCGCTATATGGATGTCAAGTCTTAAGAGTATACGGTGTCGTATTTGTAAGGTTTTAACTATAACTGTAAATGTTACAAGTCTAAGAATGTTATTTGAAAGAGGTCTGCTTATATTTCTTTTATTAAAATGTTTTAGTTCATATTTTTTAGTTGTAGTTTTAAATTCGTAGTTGAAATAAGACAATGTCTTACAATTTATCAGAATCGGCATTTTATGTGCTCATAGGAAAAACTTTGTCATTTTAGTTGAATTTTGCTGTCACTGACCAATCATGTGTCTTTAAAGCGATAACGACAAAATCTGTTTTGAAATGATTTCAATTTTGAAGACTACTTATGCCTGTTTTTACCAGTTAAAAAGAATGAAAGTGCACTATATTTTAAAGAGACACTTTCATACTTTGGTTTTAAAATTTGACTGTAGGCTTTAAGTAAGATTTAAGAATTAAATCGAGCTGTATTTCAATTTCTGAAGGGATACAAAGAGGAAAGAGAACACTGCGATATGGGGATTTGGATTTATTTTTTCATTTTCATTTTTAGATTTTGCAGTTTATAAGGGGATAAGGAAAATAAATGTACTTTTCTTGAAAGGCATATTGACTGTTCTTAGGGCCGATTTTGCTTCTTAATCTCAATTAGGGGAGGAGTGGCGAATTCATTAGCTCTTGATAAAGATCAAAGATCTTGGTAAAAAAAAATGGAAAGTTAAGAAACTAGTGAAACTTTTTGGAACTTGCACTACATAACTTACTATCGGTGGATATGTTATTATCTCATTTAAAAAACTATAACAACTGGCAAATTGGCAACATTCTTCAATATTTATTCAAATTTCAAGCTAAAATTGGCCTAGACAATAAGCCTTTTACCTTGTGTGTGTAGTAGCTGCATAGTACTATAATGCGTAGTTTGAGTAGCCATGAGGTAGATTATTTGTGAACCATAGTTAGACTGGAATTTTTAAATTGGTGCCCCGAACACAGAGTTGTATGTAATAACAAAGTTACTGGCTTTATGTATGTATTTACACCACATTGCATTGGAACATCCATGTAATTTGGAACCCAGCTTGTTGTTTGTCCACATTTTGAAGGGCACTAAAGCCAACTGGAGGGGCACCACGGCCAACTTTGTTTCAAATGTGTACTGGTTATTAGTGTATACAAGCTGGCCAAGTTGGTGTTGGAAAGTGTATATCTTGAGAGGGAATGAGGCCATTGGCCTTGGTGGCCTCGGTTAATGTCTAGGCCTGGGATAGGGCATGTTGGCCTTAGAAAGTGTATATCTTGAAAGGGCACCAGGGCCAACTCAGCAGGGCATGAGGCTGTTGGCCTCGGTCGCTTGCATGAGATACTGATGTTAACTCTGCAATAACAGTATAACTCAGTGTTATATCTCCAATGTGATATAATGGTCTTGTCACCGCTTGTGCAGTTAATGTTGTGCTAATTCAGATTATTAAACAAATTCAGTGTCCGCTAGCTTAGATAAGGAAATATCAGTATATATTAATGTAGTACAAGTAGTGTTACAATAAAATCAAGTATAGAGGTATAAGGAGAGGTGTCAATGTGTTTCTGCCTTTGGCTAATTATGGGGATGCTTGTAGTCTAGTGGGTATGAAACGGGGCTCTCAATCAGAGGGTTGTGGGTTCACACTATGGCCAACCTGCCTTGTTGACCCATGCGATAATTGGGGAGCTGTTAGTGGGAATTTTACAATTAAAGTGCTGATAGGATGTGCACCATGACTGGGCAGCACGCCTAGATGAAGTGAGATGATTCTGATGATTCCCTGGCAACAGTGCCGAGAGTACCATATAGGGGGAATTTTACAATTAAAGTGCTGATAGGATGTGCGCCATGGCCGGGCAGCACGCCTAGATGAAGCAAGATGGTTCTGATGATTCCCTGATGTCAGCGGTAATAATGGCAACAGCGTTTTGACCCGCCATTTATAAAGCGCTATATAAGAATAACCATTATTATGGCCAAAAAGCTAAGCCACAGATTTAGCCTTTTGCGTGTTATATTTACATAATGGCTGGTGCCTCAAATTTCTCACTTTCAAATAAGGGTGCAGTTTAGAAAGTCCATTATGCTATGTGTTGTACGCCATTACCTAGCAATCAACAGTATGGTTGTCGTATGCCCTTCTCTCCTATACACCTCCAGCGTGCACCACATAGCAACACAAATTTAGTTTGCTCAAGAGGCATTGGTGCAAGGGTCAATGGTGCACGCCATTGCTTAGCAATCAACAGTATGGTTGCTTTATACACCTCCGGCATGCACCACATAGCAACAAAAATTTAGTTTGGTGAAGAGGCGTTGGTGCAAAAGGCAATGGTGCAAGAGGCAATGGTGCACGCCATTACCTAGCAATCAACAGTATGGTTGCTTTATGCTCTTCTCTCCTATACACCTCCGGCATGCACCACATAGCAACAAAAATTTAGTTTGGTCAAGAGGATACAAAGTGTGCCAGGCATGTGAAAAAGACATTATTCATGCGAAACAAAAGGCTATTTAGACGTACAACATAACCTCGTTAAGAATTTGGAGGGGACAATTGGTTAAGTACATAAAGCCTCATGATTAAGACAAAAGAGGTATCATATCCTTGTGTATCGTCAAATGTGCCAATTCTCATATCGAGTATATTTTATTTCTTCCACTTCTAAATTCCTCAGTTCATGGAAAAAAATAACAATACTATTTACACGGCAAACTGCAACAATATGTTGTGACTCGGTTCAACCATGAGCAAAACATCCTTTAAGTATAAAATTTTTACAATTTTATTTATTTTTTTATACAGAATGTCACATTTTTAAGTTTTTAGTTTTTCGATACATTCACAGTTTTTAGTTGTTAATGTTGAGAAACTGTTCCCAATATAGTTTTTCTGTCCCTCCACACATTTGACAAAAATCCAGTGCAAATAAGAAATACACCTGTTGTGAAATCCACCTGTTGCGATGGGGATAAATAGAGTGACTGTGTGATCACAGAATGTATGTTTGTGAATACATGTTTACCCGATTATTAATCCACAATAAACCACAGTGTGAACACTCAACGACTCATTGGAGTATGGAACTCGTATCCCCTTCGATCACATTATGTACATTTGCGCACATTTCTTGAGCGAGATTTCATTTTCAGCCCAAATAGCTGTGACCGAAGGTGATGTAAACACAACGTGTACACATACATAAATACAGTGTTGCATTCATCAGGTACATTTCAAGCATGTGCGCGGCGCCATTTAGTCAAAAAACTGGGTGAAGATCATTCATGCATTCCTATGGCAATAGACCATTTCCTTCAGCGGCCATGACAGGGGGCAGGTTTTTACATTGAAATGATCTACGGTGACAATGTTACTGCTCCTCTCATGGCCAGCCAAGCAAAGGGTTCTGCACGAAAAAGTGGTATGCAAAAATGTCATTTTTAAAATTCTGACACCACTAATGTGGAGGGACAAACAAACAAACATATCTCAACAAGCTCATGCAACACAGCGACTTTGGAATCGACAAGTCATCAGTATTAGGCATATAAATGTTTTCTTTTTTTATTTAGTATAAACCCGCTTTGATATTTTGTTAAATACACCACAACTACACACTGCTTTCTCTACGTGACATCTAGCCTTTTAAAATCTGACGGTCCAATCCGAATTCTCCAAAGGGTTAAATGGGAAGTTTACGTAAGAAACTCTAGACATTATGCTAAACGAGTGCAACTCGTACATTATTGTTAAGAATATGACCCACTGAAAAGCAGATATATACTTCACAAAGAATGGCAATGCATAGTTCCGACCCGTCAATCAACCGAACCCGCCGACCAATCACAACAGAGCTAGCAGACAGCGCCCACATAGGTCAAAGTGCATTGCCTCACAGCAACATCATACGCGATTTTCTCCGTATACGTTGTGTGCAGCCTATGCGGTGTTCCAGGTGAATTTTTTGTTTCAAGGCCGGGCAATTCGCTGTTCAAAGGTAAGAAAGCGAATTGTTATGAATATATGACATCTCTGTATCACTGGCCTTTTACCAAGTGCGTGCTACGGTAACTGTCCACCCTGAAACATGAATACCTTTGAGTTTTCTCCAATGAATCTGTGCTTTCCATTGGTTTGTGCAGTGTGTGTCGCCATTTTAACGATAGCGTGTGAGGCATAGCAACAATATCCAAGGGGGCGAGGTTAATTGGGCAATCTCGGAACTATGCATTGCCGTTCTTTATAAAGTTTTTGTTTTTGTTCTCTGTAAAGTGTATAACAATAATGTACAAGTTGCACTTGTTTAGCATAATGTCTTTTGTTTCTTGGGTATAATTCTCCTTTTAAAATTTGACCCAACGAACCTGGGTAAAAGTTGCTTTTGTTTCCTATACTGCCCACAGCTGGGCATTACTGGGTAATAAGGCAAAATGGATTTAATCGGCAGTATTGCATTACAATGCCTTAATTAAACAACAAATTGTGCACCATTATTCCATGGATAAGTATAGCAAATGCTGCTATATCAGTAACATTGCAACTGGATCGTTTTAAACACATACATATTTTAAACACACATACATATTTGACAGCCGAGATAGGTTTGCATTAACATTTTATTTTATCTGGCATAAGGTCCTATTGATCTCCCTCAAATGACGTCAGTTCCTACAGATTGCCACGTGCATCAGGAATAAGCATACGTTTTTGTGATGCGCATTAGCTGCGGCATATTTCGAACAAATTTCGATGTTAAACTTACAGGGCGAGAGAGATCGCGAAAACATTATGCTCGGCAGCGGGAATTTTACAGGGCTGTATTCTAGTCCAATGGGAACAGTTTCACCCTGTAAAGAAACATGACGCTGCATTAACTCTAGGCTTGTACAGCAAAGTTTACTGCAAGGTCGCGGTAACTTTCCGCATGGGCACTGAAAGCAATTGCAAATGGGAACGCATAGGAAGATTACACCGAGGAATGTTACCAAAGGTCACGGTAATTTTCCGCAAGACACCGGAAAAGTCAGTCCAATGGGAACATGCCTTCAACTGAGAATGCATTGACAGAGTCTATTGCTAAATGTAAAATGAGACGAAATGGTACTCGTCTCTGAAACTACTGAAAATCTGGTGCTGTAATTTCAGTGGATGGTTGCCAGTTTTCTGTACTTTTATATCATATTTTATGATAACTTTGACCTTTTTTTAGTTACTGCAAATCGTGTTATGTCTTTAAAACAGGTATGTCAGTGCACAGACATTTGAAGGCCCATTGTATCATTTGCAACGACCCAACATTTTATTTCATGAGTTGACAAGAAAAACCTCACTCAAAATGTTCACAACAGTGGTAACAAACACCACATGAATTTATTTCTGTCCAAAATGGTATCTTCCTGTAAAAAAATAACGACTGAAGGTGGTTTTTCAAAAATGAGTGTACACGCCAAGAAACATACATGGAATTCAAAGGTTTTCTAAAACATTGCCATCTGTG
>JBBELK010001736.1:0-52474 GCA_037783545.1 Henricia sp. BOLD:AAB3569
AAATGCGGCAAATTTGGAAATCAAGGAATTTTCCAACCAACTTCAAAATTTTGCATGCTCCAAACTGTATATATTCCGCACTCTTGTCAAGCAAAATTGACAGATTTTCGCTGGGAAATGACGGAGAAATTTCAGAGTTTAGGGAAAAACGGAGCTCGGTTGCGTGGTTATTCCCCTAACCGTGGCTGTTGGGGACACCCTGCGCCGCGCTGGTGTACATTTGTACGGCCGTTGACTCACCCCAGATTGTAACGGGAAATTAGGTCAAAGTAGTGTCCCAAATGCCGGCAGAATTTGGAAATCAAGGAATTTTCCAACCAACTTCAAATTTTGCATGCTCCAAACTGTATATATTCCGCACTTGTCATGCAAAATTGACAGATTTTCGCTGGGAAATGACGGAGAAATCTCAGAGTTTAGGGAAAACGGAGCTCGGCTGCGTGGTTATTCCCCTAACCGTGGCTGTTGGGACACCCTGCGCCGCGCTGGTGTACATTTGTACGGCCGTTGACTCACCCCAGATTGTGACGGGAATTAGGTCAAAGTGTGTCCCAATGCCGGCAAATTTGGAAATCAAGGAATTTTCCCAACCAACTTCAAATTTTGCATGCTCCAAACTGTATATATTCCGCACTTGTCATGCAAAATTGACAGATTTTCGCTGGGAAATGACGTAGAAATTTCAGAGTTTAGGGAAAACGGAGCTCGGCTGCGTGGTTATTCCCCTAACCGTGGCTGTTGGGACACCCTGCGCCGCGCTGGTGTACATTTGTACGGCCGTTGACTCACCCCAGATTGTAACGGAAATTAGGTCAAAGTGTGTCCCAAATGCCGGCAAATTTGGGAAATCAAGGAATTTTCCAACCACGTTCAAATTATTGCATGCTCCAAACTGTATATATTCCGCACTTGTCATGCAAAATTGACAGATTTTCGCTTGGAAATGGACGGAGAAATCTCAGAGTTTAGGGAAAACGGAGCTCGGCTGCGTGGTTATTCCCCTAACCGTGGCTGTTGGGACACCCTGCGCCGCGCTGGTGTACATTTGTACGGCCGTTGACTCACCCCAGATTGTGACGGGAATTAGGTCAAAGTGTGTCCCAAATGGCCGGCAAATTTGGAAATCAAGGAATTTCCCAACCAACTTCAAATTTTGCATGCTCCAAACTGTATATATTCCGCACTTGTCATGCAAAATTGACAGATTTTCGCTGGAAATGACGTAGAAATTTCAGAGTTTAGGGAAAACGGAGCTCGGCTGCGTGGTTATTCCCCTAACCGTGGCTGTTGGGACACCCTGCGCCGCGCTGGTGTACATTTGTACGGCCGTTGACTCACCCCAGATTGTGACGGGAATTAGGTCAAAGTGTGTCCCAAATGCCGGCAAATTTGGAAATCAAGGAATTTTCCAACCAACTTCAAATTTTGCATGCTCCAAACTGTATATATTCCGCACTTGTCATGCAAAATTGACAGATTTTCGCTGGGAAATGACGGAGAA
The DNA here is from genome assembly GCA_037783545.1 of Henricia sp. BOLD:AAB3569. NCBI lineage: Eukaryota > Metazoa > Echinodermata > Asteroidea > Spinulosida > Echinasteridae > Henricia > Henricia sp. BOLD:AAB3569. The sequence goes on from JBBELK010001736.1 coordinate 1,502, forward strand.
ATCTCAGAGTTTAGGGAAAACGGAGCTCGGCTGCGTGGTTATTCCCCTAACCGTGGCTGTTGGGACACCCTGCGCCGCGCTGGTGTACATTTGTACGGCCGTTGACTCACCCCAGATTGTAAGGGAAATTAGGTCAAAGTGTGTCCAAATGCCGGCAAATTTGGAAATCAAGGAATTTTCCAACCAACTTCAAATTTTGCATGCTCCAAACTGTATATATTCCGCACTTGTCATGCAAAATTGACAGATTTTCGCTGGGAAATGACGGAGAAATTTCAGAGTTTAGGGAAAACGGAGCTCGGCTGCGTGGTTATTCCCCTAACCGTGGCTGTTGGGACACCCTGCGCATGCCGTTGGTGTACATTTCTACGGCCGTTGACTCACCCAGATTGTGACGGAATTAGGTCAAAGTGTGTCCCAAATGCCGGCAAATTTGGAAATCAAGGAATTTTTCCAACCAACTTCAAATTTTGCATGCTCCAAACTGTATATATTCCGCACTTGTCATGCAAAATTGACAGATTTTCGCTGGGAAATGACGGAGAAATCTCAGAGTTTAGGGAAAACGGAGCTCGGCTGCGTGGTTATTCCCCTAACCGTGGCTGTTGGGACACCCTGCGCCGCGCTGGTGTACATTTGTACGGCCGTTGACTCACCCCAGATTGTGACGGGGAATTAGGTCAAAGTGTGTCCCAAATGCCGGCAAATTTGGAAATCAAGGAATTTCCCAACCAACTTCAAATTTTGCATGCTCCAAACTGTATATATTCCAGCACTTGTCATGCAAAATTGACAGATTTTCGCTGGGAAATGACGGAGAAATTTCAGAGTTTAGGGAAAACGGAGCTCGGCTGCGTGGTTATTCCCCTAACCGTGGCTGTTGGGACACCCTGCGCCGCGCTGGTGTACATTTGTACGGCCGTTGACTCACCCCAGATTGTGACGGGAATTAGGTCAAAGTGTGTCCCAAATGCCGGCAAATTTGGAAATCAAGGAATTTTCCAACCAACTTCAAAATTTTGCATGCTCCAAACTGTATATATTCCGCACTTGTCATGCAAAATTGACAGATTTTCGCTGGGAATGACGGAGAAATTCAGAGTTTAGGGAAAACGGAGCTCGGTTGCGTGGTTATTCCCCTAACCGTGGCTGTTGGGACACCCTGCGCCGCGCTGGTGTACATTTGTACGGCCGTTGACTCACCCCAGATTGTAACGGAAATTAGGTCAAAGTGTGTCCCAAATGCCGGCAAATTTGGAATCAAGGAATTTTCCCAACCAACTTCAAATTTTGCATGCTCCAAACTGTATATATTCCGCACTTGTCATGCAAAATTGACAGATTTTCGCTGGGAAATGACGGAGAAATCTCAGAGTTTAGGGAAAACGGAGCTCGGCTGCGTGGTTATTCACCCTAACCGTGGCTGTTGGGACACCCTGCGCCGCGCTGGTGTACATTTGTACGGCCGTTGACTCACCCCCAGATTGTGACGGGAATTAGGTCAAAGTGTGTCCCAAATGCCGGCAAATTTGGAAATCAAGGAATTTCCCAACCAACTTCAAATTTTGCATGCTCCAAACTGTATATATTCCGCACTTGTCATGCAAAATTGACAGATTTTCGCTGGGAAATGACGTAGAAATTTCAGAGTTTAGGAAAACGGAGCTCGGCTGCGTGGTTATTCCCCTAACCGTGGCTGTTGGGACACCCCTGCGCCGCGCTGGTGTACATTTGTACGGCCGTTGACTCACCCCAGATTGTAACGGAAATTAGGTCAAAGTGTGTCCCAACTGCCGGCAAATTTGGAAATCAAGGAATTTTCCAACCAACTTCAAATTTTGCATGCTCCAAACTGTATATATTCCGCACTTGTCATGCAAAATTGACAGATTTTCGCTGGGAAATGACGGAGAAATCTCAGAGTTTAGGGAAAACGGAGCTCGGCTGCGTGGTTATTCCCCTAACCGTGGCTGTTGGGACACCCTGCGCCGCGCTGGTGTACATTTGTACGGCCGTTGACTCACCCCAGATTGTGACGGGAATTAGGTCAAAGTGTGTCCCAAATGCCGGCAAATTTGGAAATCAAGGGAATTTCCCAACCAACTTCAAATTTTGCATGCTCCAAACTGTATATATTCCGCACTTGTCATGCAAAATTGACAGATTTTTCGCTGGAAATGACGTAGAAATTTCAGAGTTTAGGGAAAACGGAGCTCGGCTGCGTGGTTATTCCCCTAACCGTGGCTGTTGGGACACCCTGCGCCGCGCTGGTGTACATTTGTACGGCCGTTGACTCACCCCAGATTGTGACGGGAATTAGGTCAAAGTGTGTCCCAAATGCCGGCAAATTTGGAAATCAAGGAATTTTCCAACCAACTTCAAATTTTGCATGCTCCAAACTGTATATATTCCGCACTTGTCATGCAAAATTGACAGATTTTCGCTGGGAAATGACGGAGAAATCTCAGAGTTTAGGGAAAACGGAGCTCGGCTGCGTGGTTATTCCCCTAACCGTGGCTGTTGGGACACCCTGCGCCGCGCTGGTGTACATTTGTACGGCCGTTGACTCACCCAGATTGTAACGGAAATTAGGTCAAAGTGTGTCCCAAATGCCGGCAAATTTGGAAATCAAGGAATTTTCCAACCAACTTCAAATTTTGCATGCTCCAAACTGTATATATTCCGCACTTGTCATGCAAAATTGACAGATTTTCGCTGGGAAATGACGGAGAAATCTCAGAGTTTAGGGAAAACGGAGCTCGGCTGCGTGGTTATTCCCCTAACCGTGGCTGTTGGGACACCCTGCGCCGCGCTGGTGTACATTTGTACGGCCGTTGACTCACCCCAGATTGTGACGGGAATTAGGTCAAAGTGTGTCCCAAATGCCGGCAAATTTGGAAATCAAGGAATTTTCCAACCAACTTCAAATTTTGCATGCTCCAAACTGTATATATTCCGCACTTGTCATGCAAAATTGACAGATTTTCGCTGGGAAATGACGGAGAAATCTCAGAGTTTAGGGAAAACGGAGCTCGGCTGCGTGGTTATTCCCCTAACCGTGGCTGTTGGGACACCCTGCGCCGCGCTGGTGTACATTTGTACGGCCGTTGACTCACCCCAGATTGTGACGGGAATTAGGGTCAAAGTGTGTCCCAAATGCCGGCAAATTTGGAAATCAAGGAATTTCCCAACCAACTTCAAATTTTGCATGCTCCAAACTGTATATATTCCGCACTTGTCATGCAAAATTGACAGATTTTCGCTGGGAAATGACGTAGAAATTTCAGAGTTTAGGGAAAACGGAGCTCGGCTGCGTGGTTATTCCCCTAACCGTGGCTGTTGGGACACCCTGCGCCGCGCTGGTGGTTACATTTGTACGGCCGTTGACTCACCCCAGATTGTGACGGGAATTAGGTCAAAGTGTGTCCCAAATGCCGGCAAATTTGGAAATCAAGGAATTTTCCAACCAACTTCAAATTTTGCATGCTCCAAACTGTATATATTCCGCACTTGTCATGCAAAATTGACAGATTTTCGCTGGGAAATGACGGAGAAATCTCAGAGTTTAGGGAAAACGGAGCTCGGCTGCGTGGTTATTCCCCTAACCGTGGCTGTTGGGACACCCTGCGCCGCGCTGGTGTACATTTGTACGGCCGTTGACTCACCCCAGATTGTGACGGGAATTAGGTCAAAGTGTGTCCCAAATGCCGGCAAATTTGGAAATCAAGGAATTTCCAACCAACTTCAAAATTTTGCATGCTCCAAACTGTATATATTCCGCACTTGTCATGCAAAATTGACAGATTTTCGCTGGGAAATGACGTAGAAATTTCAGAGTTTAGGGGAAAACGGAGCTCGGCTGCGTGGTTATTCCCCTAACCGTGGCTGTTGGGACACCCTGCGCCGCGCTGGTGTACATTTGTACGGCCGTTGACTCACCCCAGATTGTGACGGGAATTAGGTCAAAGTGTGTCCCAAATGCCGGCAAATTTGGAAATCAAGGAATTTTCCAACCAACTTCAAATTTTGCATGCTCCAAACTGTATATATTCCGCACTTGTCATGCAAAATTGACAGATTTTCGCTGGGAAATGACGGAGAAATCTCAGAGTTTAGGGAAAACGGAGCTCGGCTGCGTGGTTATTCCCCTAACCGTGGCTGTTGGGACACCCTGCGCCGCGCTGGTGTACATTTGTACGGCCGTTGACTCACCCCAGATTGTAACGGAAATTAGGTCAAAGTGTGTCCCAAATGCCGGCAAATTTGGAAATCAAGGAATTTTCCAACCAACTTCAAATTTTGCATGCTCCAAACTGTATATATTCCGCACTTGTCATGCAAAATTGACAGATTTTCGCTGGGAAATGACGGAGAAATCTCAGAGTTTAGGGAAAACGGAGCTCGGCTGCGTGGTTATTCCCCTAACCGTGGCTGTTGGGACACCCTGCGCCGCGCTGGTGTACATTTGTACGGCCGTTGACTCACCCCAGATTGTGACGGGAATTAGGTCAAAGTGTGTCCCAAATGCCGGCAAATTTGGAAATCAAGGAATTTTCCAACCAACTTCAAATTTTGCATGCTCCAAACTGTATATATTCCGCACTTGTCATGCAAAATTGACAGATTTTCGCTGGGAAATGACGGAGAAAATCTCAGAGTTTAGGGAAAACGGAGCTCGGCTGCGTGGTTATTCCCCTAACCGTGGCTGTTGGGACACCCTGCGCCGCGCTGGTGTACATTTGTACGGCCGTTGACTCACCCCAGATTGTGACGGGAATTAGGTCAAAGTGTGTCCCAAATGCCGGCAAATTTGGAAATCAAGGAATTTCCCAACCAACTTCAAATTTTGCATGCTCCAAACTGTATATATTCCGCACTTGTCATGCAAAATTGACAGATTTTCGCTGGGAAATGACGTAGAAATTTCAGAGGTTTAGGGAAAAACGGAGCTCGGCTGCGTGGTTATTCCCCTAACCGTGGCTGTTGGGACACCCTGCGCCGCGCTGGTGTACATTTGTACGGCCGTTGACTCACCCCAGATTGTGACGGGAATTAGGTCAAAGTGTGTCCCAAATGCCGGCAAATTTGGAAATCAAGGAATTTTCCAACCAACTTCAAATTTTGCATGCTCCAAACTGTATATATTCCGCACTTGTCATGCAAAATTGACAGATTTTCGCTGGGAAATGACGGAGAAATCTCAGAGTTTAGGGAAAACGGAGCTCGGCTGCGTGGTTATTCCCCTAACCGTGGCTGTTGGGACACCCTGCGCCGCGCGCTGGTGGTACATTTGTACGGCCGTTGACTCACCCCAGATTGTAACGGAAATTAGGTCAAAGTGTGTCCCAAATGCCGGCAAATTTGGAAATCAAGGAATTTCCAACCAACTTCAAATTTTGCATGCTCCAAACTGTATATATTCCGCACTTGTCATGCAAAATTGACAGATTTTCGCTGGGAAATGACGGAGAAAATCTCAGAAGTTTAGGGAAAACGGAGCTCGGCTGCGTGGTTATTCCCCTAACCGTGGCTGTTGGGACACCCTGCGCAGCGCTGGTGTACATTTGTACGGCCGTTGACTCACCCCAGATTGTGACGGGAATTAGGTCAAAGTGTGTCCCAAATGCCGGCAAATTTGGAAATCAAGGAATTTCCAACCAACTTCAAATTTTGCATGCTCCAAACTGTATATATTCCGCACTTGTCATGCAAAATTGACAGATTTTCGCTGGGAAATGACGGAGAAATTTCAGAGTTTAGGGAAAACGGAGCTCGGCTGCGTGGTTATTCCCCTAACCGTGGCTGTTGGGACACCCTGCGCCGCGCTGGTGTACATTTGTACGGCCGTTGACTCACCCCAGATTGTGACGGGAATTAGGTCAAAGTGTGTCCCAAATGCCGGCAAATTTGGAAATCAAGGAATTTTCCAACCAACTTCAAATTTTGCATGCTCCAAACTGTATATATTCCGCACTTGTCATGCAAAATTGACAGATTTTCGCTGGGAAATGACGGAGAAATTTCAGAGTTTAGGGAAAAGCGGAGCTCGGCTGCGTGGTTATTCCCCTAACCGTGGCTGTTGGGACACCCTGCGCTGCCGCGCTGGTGTACATTTGTACGGCCGTTGACTCACCCCAGATTGTGACGGGAAATTAGGTCAAAGTGTGTCCCAAATGCCGGCAAATTTGGAAATCAAGGAATTTTCCAACCAACTTCAAATTTTGCATGCTCCAAACTGTATATATTCCGCACTTGTCATGCAAAATTGACAGATTTTCGCTGGGAAATGACGGAGAAATTTCAGAGTTTAGGGAAAACGGAGCTCGGCTGCGTGGTTATTCCCCTAACCGTGGCTGTTGGGACACCCTGCGCCGCGCTGGTGTACATTTCTACGGCCGTTGACTCACCCCAGATTGTGACGGGAATTAGGTCAAAGTGTGTCCCAAATGCCGGCAAATTTGGAAATCAAGGAATTTTCCAACCAACTTCAAATTTTGCATGCTCCAAACTGTATATATTCCGCACTTGTCATGCAAAATTGACAGATTTTCGCTGGGAAATGACGGAGAAATTTCAGAGTTTAGGGAAAACGGAGCTCGGCTGCGTGGTTATTCCCCTAACCGTGGCTGTTGGGACACCCTGCGCCGCGCTGGTTGTACATTTGTACGGCCGTTGACTCACCCCAGATTGTGACGGGAATTAGGTCAAAGTGTGTCCCAAATGCCGGCAAATTTGGAAATCAAGAATTTTCCAACCAACTTCAAATTTTGCATGCTCCAAACTGTATATATTCCGCACTTGTCATGCAAAATTGACAGATTTTCGCTGGGAAATGACGGAGAAATTTCAGAGTTTAGGGAAAACGGAGCTCGGCTGCGTGTTATTCCCCTAACCGTGGCTGTTGGGACACCCTGCGCCGCGCTGGTGTACATTTGTACGGCCGTTGACTCACCCCAGATTGTTACGGGAAATTAGGTCAAAGTGTGTCCCAAATGCCGGCAAATTTGGAAATCAAGGAATTTTCCAACCAACTTCAAATTTTGCATGCTCCAAACTGTATATATTCCGCACTTGTCATGCAAAATTGACAGATTTTCGCTGGGAAATGACGGAGAAATCTCAGAGTTTAGGGAAAACGGAGCTCGGCTGCGTGGTTATTCCCCTAACCGTGGCTGTTGGGACACCCTGCGCCGCGCTGGTGTACATTTGTACGGCCGTTGACTCACCCCAGATTGTGACGGGAATTAGGTCAAAGTGTGTCCCAAATGCCGGCAAATTTGGAAATCAAGGAATTTCCCAAGGAATTTCCCAACCAACTTCAAATTGTTCATGCTCCAAACTGTATATATTCCGCACTTGTCATGCAAAATTGACAGATTTTCGCTGGGAAATGACGGAGAAATTTCAGAGTTTAGGGAAAACGGAGCTCGGCTGCGTGGTTTTTCCCCTAACCGTGGCTGTTGGGGACACCCTGCGCATGCGCCGCGCTGGTGTACATTTGTACGGCCGTTGACTCACCCCAGATTGTGACGGGAATTAGGTCAAAGTGTGTCCCAAATGCCGGCAAATTTGGAAATCAAGGAATTTTCCAACCAACTTCATATTTTGCATGCTCCAAACTGTATATATTCCGCACTTGTCATGCAAATTGACAGATTTTCGCTGGGAAATGACGGAGAAATTTCAGAGTTTAGGGAAAACGGAGCTCGGCTGCGTGGTTATTCCCCTAATCGTGGCTGTTGGGACACCCTGCGCATGCGCTGGTGTACATTTCTACGGCCGTTGACTCACCCCAGATTGTGACGGGAATTAGGTCAAAGTGTGTCCCAAATGCCGGCAAATTTGGAAATCAAGGAATTTTCCAACCAACTTCAAATTTTGCATGCTCCAAACTGTATATATTCCGCACTTGTCATGCAAAATTGACAGATTTCGCTGGGAAATGACGGAGAAATTTCAGAGTTTAGGGAAAACGGAGCTCGGCTGCGTGGTTATTCCCCTAACCGTGGCTGTTGGGACACCCTGCGCCGCGCTGGTGTACATTTCTACGGCCGCCGACTCACCCCAGATTGTGACGGGAATTAGGTCAAAGTGTGTCCCAAATGCCGGCAAATTTGGAAATCAAGGAATTTTCCAACCAACTTCAAATTTTGCATGCTCCAAACTGTATATATTCCGCACTTGTCATGCAAAATTGACAGATTTTCGCTGGGAAATGACGGAGAAATTTCAGAGTTTAGGGAAAACGGAGCTCGGCTGCGTGGTTATTCCCCTAACCGTGGCTGTTGGGACACCCTGCGCCGCGCTGGTGTACATTTCTACGGCCGTTGACTCACCCCAGATTGTGACGGGAATTAGGTCAAAGTGTGTCCCAAATGCCGGCAAATTTGGAAATCAAGGAATTTTCCAACCAACTTCAAATTTTGCATGCTCCAAACTGTATATATTCCGCACTTGTCATGCAAAATTGACAGATTTTCGCTGGGAAATGACGGAGAAATTTCAGAGTTTAGGGAAAACGGAGCTCGGCTGCGTGGTTATTCCCCTAACCGTGGCTGTTGGGACACCCTGCGCCGCGCTGGTGTACATTTGTAGGGCCGTTGACTCACCCCAGATTGTGACGGGAATTAGGTCAAGGTGTGTCCCAAATGCCGGCAAATTTGGAAATCACGGAATTTTCCAACCAACTTCAAATTTTGCATGCTCCAAACTGTATATATTCCGCACTTGTCATGCAAAATTGACAGATTTTCGCTGGGAAATGACGGAGAAATTTCAGAGTTTAGGGAAAACGGAGCTCGGCTGCGTGGTTATTCCCCTAACCGTGCTGTTGGGACACCCTGCGCCGCGCTGGTGTACATTTGTACGGCCGTTGACTCACCCCAGATTGTGACGGGAATTAGGTCAAAGTGTGTCCCAAATGCCGGCAAATTTGGAAATCAAGGAATTTTCCAACCAACTTCAATTTTGCATGCTCCAAACTGTATATATTCCGCACTTGGTCATGCAAAATTGACAGATTTTCGCTGGGAAATGACGGAGAAATTTCAGAGTTTAGGGAAAACGGAGCTCGGCTGCATGGTTATTCCCCTAACCGTGGCTGTTGGGACACCCTGCGCCGCGCTGGTGGTACATTTGTACGGCCGTTGACTCACCCCAGATTGTGACGGGAATTAGGTCAAAGTGTGTCCCAAATGCCGGCAAATTTGGAAATCAAGGAATTTTCCAACCAACTTCAAATTTTGCATGCTCCAAACTGTATATATTCCGCACTTGTCATGCAAAATTGACAGATTTTCGCTGGGAAATGACGGAGAAATTTCAGAGTTTAGGGAAAACGGAGCTCGGCTGCGTGGTTATTCCCCTAACCGTGGCTGTTGGGACACCCTGCGCCGCGCTGGTGTACATTTGTACGGCCGTTGACTCACCCCAGATTGTGACGGGAATTAGGTCAAAGTGTGTCCCAAATGCCGGCAAATTTGGAAATCAAGGAATTTTCCAACCAACTTCAAATTTTGCATGCTCCAAACTGTATATATTCCGCACTTGTCATGCAAAATTGACAGATTTTCGCTGGGAAATGACGGAGAAATTTCAGAGTTTAGGGAAAACGGAGCTCGGCTGCGTGGTTATTCCCCTAACCGTGGCTGTTGGGACACCCTGCGCATGCGCCGCGCTGGTGTACATTTGTACGGCCGTTGACTCACCCCAGATTGTGACGGGAATTAGGTCAAAGTGTGTCCTAAATGCCGGCAAATTTGGAAATCAAGGAATTTTCCAACCAACTTCAAATTTTGCATGCTCCAAACTGTATATATTCCGCACTTGTCATGCAAAATTGACAGATTTTCGCTGGGAAATGACGGAGAAATTTCAGAGTTTAGGGAAAACGGAGCTCGGCTGCGTGGTTATTCCCCTAACCGTGGCTGTTGGGACACCCTGCGCATGCGCTGGTGTACATTTCTACGGCCGTTGACTCATCCCATATTGTGACGAGAATTAGGTCAAAGTGTGTCCCAAATGCCGGCAAATTTGGAAATCAAGGAATTTTCCAACCAACTTCAAATTTTGCATGCTCCAAACTGTATATTTTCCGCACTTGTCATGCAAAATTAATAGATTTTCGCTGGGAAATGACGGAGAAATTTCAGAGTTTAGGGAAAACGGAGCTCGGCTGCGTGGTTATTCCCCTAACCGTGGCTGTTGGGACACCCTGCGCCGCGCTGGTGTACATTTCTACGGCCGTTGACTCACCCCAGATTGTGACGGGAATTAGGTCAAAGTGTGTCCCAAATGCCGGCAAATTTGGAAATCAAAGAATTTTCCAACCAACTTCAAATTTTGCATGCTCCAAACTGTATATATTCCGCACTTGTCATGCAAAATTGACAGATTTTCGCTGGGAAATGACGGAGAAATTTCAGAGTTTAGGGAAAACGGAGCTCGGCTGCGTGGTTATTCCCCTAACCGTGGCTGTTGGGACACCCTGCCCCGCGCTGGTGTACATTTGTACGGCCGTTGACTCACCCCAGATTGTGACGGGAATTAGGTCAAAGTGTGTCCCAAATGCCGGCAAATTTGGAAATCAAGGAATTGTCCAACCAACTTCAAATTGTGCATGCTCCAAACTGTATATATTCCGCACTTGTCATGCAAAATTGAGAGATTATCGCTGGGAAATGACGGAGAAATTTCAGAGTTTAGGGAAAACGGAGCTCGGCTGCGTGGTTATTCCCCTAACCGTGGCTGTTGGGACAACCTGCGCCGCGCTGGTGTACATTTGTACGGCCGTTGACTCACCCCAGATTGTGACGGGAATTATGTCAAAGTGTGTCCCAAATGCCGGCAAATTTGGAAATCAAGGAATTTTCCAACCAACTTCAAATTTTGCATGCTCCAAACTGTATATATTCCGCACTTGTCATGCAAAATTGACAGATTTTCGCTGGGAAATGACGGAGAAATTTCAGAGTTTAGGGAAAACGGAGCTCGGCTGCGTGGTTATTCCCTAACCGTGGCTGTTGGGACACCCTGCGCATGCGCCGCGCTGGTGTACATTTCTACGGCCGTTGACTCACCCCAGATTGTGACGGGAATTAGGTCAAAGTGTGTCCCAAATGCCGGCAAATTTGGAAATCAAGGAATTTTCCAACCAACTTCAAATTTTGCATGCTCCAAACTGTATATATTCCGCACTTGTCATGCAAAATTGACAGATTTTCGCTGGGAAATGACGGAGAAATTTCAGAGTTTAGGGAAAACGGAGCTCGGCTGCGTGGTTATTCCCCTAACCGTGGCTGTTGGGACACCCTGCGCATGCGCTGGTGTACATTTGTACGGCCGTTGACTCACCCCAGATTGTGACGGGAATTAGGTCAAAGTGTGTCCCAAATGCCGGCAAATTTGGAAATCAAGGAATTTTCCAACCAACTTCACATTTTGCATGCTCCAAACTGTATATATTCCGCACTTGTCATGCAAAATTGACAGATTTTCGCTGGGAAATGACGGAGAAATTTCAGAGTTTAGGGAAAACGGATCTCGGCTGCGTGGTTATTCCCCTAACCGTGGCTGTTGGGACACCCTGCGCCGCGCTGGTGTACATTTGTACGGCCGTTGACTCACCCCAGATTGTGACGGGAATTAGGTCAAAGTGTGTCCCAAATGCCGGCAAATTTGGAAATCAAGGAATTTTCCAACCAACTTCAAATTTTGCATGCTCCAAACTGTATATATTCCGCACTTGTCATGCAAAATTGACAGATTTTCGCTGGGAAATGACGGAGAAATTTCAGAGTTTAGGGAAAACGGAGCTCGGCTGCGTGGTTATTCCCCTAACCGTGGCTGTTGGGACACCCTGCGCATGCGCTGGTGTACATTTGTACGGCCGTTGACTCACCCCAGATTGTGACGGGAATTATGTCAAAGTGTGTCCCAAATGCCGGCAAATTTGGAAATCAAGGAATTTTCCAACCAACTTCAAATTTTGCATGCTCCAAACTGTATATATTCCGCACTTGTCATGCAAAATTGACAGGTTTTCGCTGGGAAATGACGGAGAAAATTCAGAGTTTAGGGAAAACGGAGTTCGGCTGCGTGGTTATTCCCCTAACCGTGGCTGTTGGGACACCCTGCGCATGCGCCGCGCTGGTGTACATTTGTACGGCCGTTGACTCACCCCAGATTGTGACGGGAATTAGGTCAAAGTGTGTCCCAAATGCCGGCAAATTTGGAAATCAAGGAATTTTCCAACCAACTTCAAATTTTGCATGCTCCAAACTGTATATATTCCGCACTTGTCATGCAAAATTGACAGATTTTCGCTGGGAAATGACGGAGAAATTTCAGAGTTTAGGGAAAACGGAGCTCGGCTGCGTGGTTATTCCCCTAACCGTGGCTGTTGGGACACCCTGCGCATGCGCTGGTGTACATTTGTACGGCCGTTGACTCACCCCAGATTGTGACGGGAATTATGTCAAAGTGTGTCCCAAATGCCGGCAAATTTGGAAATCAAGGAATTTTCCAACCAACTTCAAATTTTGCATGCTCCAAACTGTATATATTCCGCACTTGTCATGCAAAATTGACAGATTTTCGCTGGGAAATGACGGAGAAATTTCAGAGTTTAGGGAAAACGGAGCTCGGCTGCGTGGTTCTTCCCCTAACCGTGGCTGTTGGGACACCATGCGCCGCGCTGGTGTACATTTGTACGGCCGTTGACTCACCCCAGATTGTGACGGGAATTAGGTCAAAGTGTGTCCCAAATGCCGGCAAATTTGGAAATCAAGGAATTTTCCAACCAACTTCAAATTTTGCATGCTCCAAACTGTATATATTCCGCACTTGTCATGCAAAATTGACAGATTTTCGCTGGGAAATGACGGAGAAATTTCAGAGTTTAGGGAAAACGGATCTCGGCTGCGTGGTTATTCCCCTAACCGTGGCTGTTGGGACACCCTGCGCCGCGCTGGTGTACATTTGTACGGCCGTTGACTCACCCCAGATTGTGACGGGAATTAGGTCAAAGTGTGTCCCAAATGCCGGCAAATTTGGAAATCAAGGAATTTTCCAACCAACTTCAAATTTTGCATGCTCCAAACTGTATATATTCCGCACTTGTCATGCAAAATTGACAGGTTTTCGCTGGGAAATGACGGAGAAAATTCAGAGTTTAGGGAAAACGGAGTTCGGCTGCGTGGTTATTCCCCTAACCGTGGCTGTTGGGACACCCTGCGCATGCGCCGCGCTGGTGTACATTTGTACGGCCGTTGACTCACCCCAGATTGTGACGGGAATTAGGTCAAAGTGTGTCCCAAATGCCGGCAAATTTGGAAATCAAGGAATTTTCCAACCAACTTCAAATTTTGCATGCTCCAAACTGTATATATTCCGCACTTGTCATGCAAAATTGACAGATTTTCGCTGGGAAATGACGGAGAAATTTCAGAGTTTAGGGAAAACGGAGCTCGGCTGCGTGGTTATTCCCCTAACCGTGGCTGTTGGGACACCCTGCGCCGCGCTGGTGTACATTTGTACGGCCGTTGACTCACCCCAGATTGTGACGGGAATTAGGTCAAAGTGTGTCCCAAATGCCGGCAAATTTGGAAATCAAGGAATTTTCCAACCAACTTCAAATTTTGCATGCTCCAAACTGTATATATTCCGCACTTGTCATGCAAAATTGACAGATTTTCGCTGGGAAATGACGGAGAAATTTCAGAGTTTAGGGAAAACGGAGCTCGGCTGCGTGGTTATTCCCCTAACCGTGGCTGTTGGGACACCCTGCGCCGCGCTGGTGTACATTTGTACGGCCGTTGACTTACCCCAGATTGTGACGGGAATTAGGTCAAAGTGTGTCCCAAATGCCGGCAAATTTGGAAATCAAGGAATTTTCCAACCAACTTCAAATTTTGCATGCTCCAAACTGTATATATTCCGCACTTGTCATGCAAAATTGACAGATTTTCGCTGGGAAATGACGGAGAAATTTCAGAGTTTAGGGAAAACGGAGCTCGGCTGCGTGGTTATTCCCCTAACCGTGGCTGTTGGGACACCCTGCGCCGCGCTGGTGTACATTTGTACGGCCGTTGACTCACCCCAGATTGTGACGGGAATTAGGTCAAAGTGTGTCCCAAATGCCGGCAAATTTGGAAATCAAGGAATTTTCCAACCAACTTCAAATTTTGCATGCTCCAAACTGTATATATTCCGCACTTGTCATGCAAAATTGACAGATTTTCGCTGGGAAATGACGGATAAATTTCAGAGTTTAGGGAAAACGGAGCTCGGCTGCGTGGTTATTCCCCTAACCGTGGCTGTTGGGACACCCTGCGCATGCGCCGCGCTGGTGTACATTTGTACGGCCGTTGACTCACCCCAGATTGTGACGGGAATTAGGTCAAAGTGTGTCCCAAATGCCGGCAAATTTGGAAATCAAGGAATTTTCCAACCAACTTCAAATTTTGCATGCTCCAAACTGTATATATTCCGCACTTGTCATGCAAAATTGACAGATTTTCGCTGGGAAATGACGGAGAAATTTCAGAGTTTAGGGAAAACGGAGCTCGGCTGCGTGGTTATTCCCCTAACCGTGGCTGTTGGGACACCCTGCGCATGCGCTGGTGTACATTTCTACGGCCGTTGACTCACCCCAGATTGTGACGGGAATTAGGTCAAAGTGTGTCCCAAATGCCGGCAAATTTGGAAATCAAGGAATTTTCCAACCAACTTTAAATTTTGCATGCTCCAAACTGTATATATTCCGCACTTGTCATGCAAAATTGACAGATTTTCGCTGGGAAATGACGGAGAAATTTCAGAGTTTAGGGAAAACGGAGCTCGGCTGCGTGGTTATTCCCCTAACCGTGGCTGTTGGGACACCCTGCGCATGCGCCGCGCTAGTGTACATTTGTACGGCCGTTGACTCACCCCAGATTGTGACGGGAATTAGGTCAAAGTGTGTCCCAAATGCCGGCAAATTTGGAAATCAAAGAATTTTCTAACCAACTTCAAATTTTGCATGCTCCAAACTGTATATATTCCGCACTTGTCATGCAAAATTGACAGATTTTCGCTGGGAAATGACGGAGAAATTTCAGAGTTTAGGGAAAACGGAGCTCGGCTGCGTGGTTATTCCCCTAACCGTGGCTGTTGGGACACCCTGCGCCGCGCTGGTGTACATTTGTACGGCCGTTGACTCACCCCAGATTGTGACGGGAATTAGGTCAAAGTGTGTCCCAAATGCCGGCAAATTTGGAAGTCAAGGAATTTTCCAACCAACTTCAAATTTTGCATGCTCCAAACTGTATATATTCCGCACTTGTCATGCAAAATTGACAGATTTTCGCTGGGAAATGACGGAGAAATTTCAGAGTTTAGGGAAAACGGAGCTCGGCTGCGTGGTTATTCCCCTAACCGTGGCTGTTGGGACACCCTGCGCCGCGCTGGTGTACATTTGTACGGCCGTTGACTCACCCCAGATTGTGACGGGAATTAGGTCAAAGTGTGTCCCAAATGCCGGCAAATTTGGAAATCAAGGAATTTTCCAACCAACTTCAAATTTTGCATGCTCCAAACTGTATATATTCCGCACTTGTCATGCAAAATTGACAGATTTTCGCTGGGAAATGACGGAGAAATTTCAGAGTTTAGGGAAAACGGAGCTCGGCTGCGTGGTTATTCCCCTAACCGTGGCTGTTGGGACATTCTGCGCATGTGCCGCGCTGGTGTACATTTCTACGGCCGTTGACTCACCCCAGATTGTGACGGGAATTAGGTCAAAGTGTGTCCCAAATGCCGGCAAATTTGGAAATCAAGGAATTTTCCAACCAACTTCAAATTTTGCATGCTCCAAACTGTATATATTCTGCACTTGTCATGCAAAATTGACAGATTTTCGCTGGGAAATGACGGAGAAATTTCAGAGTTTAGGGAAAACGGAGCTCGGCTGCGTGGTTATTCCCCTAACCGTGGCTGTTGGGACACCCTGCGCATGCGCTGGTGTACATTTCTACGGCCGTTGACTTGGAAATCAAGGAATTTTCCAACCAACTTCAAATTTTGCATGCTCCAAACTGTATATATTCCGCACTTGTCATGCAAAATTGACAGATTTTCGCTGGGAAATGACGGAGAAATTTCAGAGTTTATGGAAAACGGAGCTCGGCTGCGTGGTTATTCCCCTAACCGTGGCTGTTGGGACACCCTGCGCCGCGCTGGTGTACATTTGTACGGCCGTTGACTCACCCCAGATTGTGACGGGAATTAGGTCAAAGTGTGTCCCAAATGCCGGCAAATTTGGAAATCAAGGAATTTTCCAACCAACTTCAAATTTTGCATGCTCCAAACTGTATATATTCCGCACTTGTCATGCAAAATTGACAGATTTTCGCTGGGAAATGACGGAGAAATTTCAGAGTTTAGGGAAAACGGAGCTCGGCTGCGTGGTTATTCCCCTAACCGTGGCTGTTGGGACACCCTGCGCCGCGCTGGTGTACATTTGTACGGCCGTTGACTCACCCCAGATTGTGACGGGAATTAGGTCAAAGTGTGTCCCAAATGCCGGCAAATTTGGAAATCAAGGAATTTTCCAACCAACTTCAAATTTTGCATGCTCCAAACTGTATATATTCCGCCCTTGTCATGCAAAATTGACAGATTTTCGCTGGGAAATGACGGAGAAATTTCAGAGTTTAGGGAAAACGGAGCTCGGCTGCGTGGTTATTCCCCTAACCGTGGCTGTTGGGAAAACCTGCGCCGCGCTGGTGTACATTTGTACGGCCGTTGACTCACCCCAGATTGTGACGGGAATTATGTAAAAGTGTGTCCCAAATGCCGGCAAATTTGGAAATCAAGGAATTTTCCAACCAACTTCAAATTTTGCATGCTCCAAACTGTATATATTTCGCACTTGTCATGCAAAATTGACAGATTTTCGCTGGGAAATGACGGAGAAATTTCAGAGTTTAGGGAAAACGGAGCTCGGCTGCGTGGTTATTCCCCTAACCGTGGCTGTTGGGACACCCTGCGCATGCGCTGGTGTACATTTGTACGGCCGTTGACTCACCCCAGATTGTGACGGGAATTAGGTCAAAGTGTGTCCCAAATGCCGGCAAATTTGGAAATCAAGGAATTTTCCAACCAACTTCAAACTTTGCATGCTCCAAACTGTATATATTCCGCACTTGTCATGCAAAATTGACAGATTTTCGCTGGGAAATGACGGAGAAATTTCAGAGTTTAGGGAAAACGGATCTCGGCTGCGTGGTTATTCCCCTAACCGTGGCTGTTGGGACACCCTGCGCCGCGCTGGTGTACATTTGTACGGCCGTTGACTCACCCCAGATTGTGACGGGAATTAGGTCAAAGTGTGTCCCAAATGCCGGCAAATTTGGAAATCAAGGAATTTTCCAACCAACTTCAAATTTTGCATGCTCCAAACTGTATATATTCCGCACTTGTCATGCAAAATTGACAGGTTTTCGCTGGGAAATGACGGAGAAAATTCAGAGTTTAGGGAAAACGGAGTTCGGCTGCCTGGTTATTCCCCTAACCGTGGCTGTTGGGACACCCTGCGCATGCGCCGCGCTGGTGTACATTTGTACGGCTGTTGACTCACCCCAGATTGTGACGGGAATTAGGTCAAAGTGTGTCCCAAATGCCGGCAAATTTGGAAATCAAGGAATTTTCCAACCAACTTCAAATTTTGCATGCTCCAAACTGTATATATTCCGCACTTGTCATGCAAAATTGACAGATTTTCGCTGGGAAATGACGGAGAAATTTCAGAGTTTAGGGAAAACGGAGCTCGGCTGCGTGGTTATTCCCCTAACCGTGGCTGTTGGGAAAACCTGCGCCGCGCTGGTGTACATTTGTACGGCCGTTGACTCACCCCAGATTGTGACGGGAATTATGTCAAAGTGTGTCCCAAATGCCGGCAAATTTGGAAATCAAGGAATTTTCCAACCAACTTCAAATTTTGCATGCTCCAAACTGTATATATTTCGCACTTGTCATGCAAAATTGACAGATTTTCGCTGGGAAATGACGGAGAAATTTCAGAGTTTAGGGAAAACGGAGCTCGGCTGCGTGGTTATTCCCCTAACCGTGGCTGTTGGGACACCCTGCGCATGCGCTGGTGTACATTTGTACGGCCGTTGACTCACCCCAGATTGTGACGGGAATTAGGTCAAAGTGTGTCCCAAATGCCGGCAAATTTGGAAATCAAGGAATTTTCCAACCAACTTCAAATTTTGCATGCTCCAAACTGTATATATTCCGCACTTGTCATGCAAAATTGACAGATTTTCGCTGGGAAATGACGGAGAAATTTCAGAGTTTAGGGAAAACGGATCTCGGCTGCGTGGTTATTCCCCTAACCGTGGCTGTTGGGACACCCTGCGCCGCGCTGGTGTACATTTGTACGGCCGTTGACTCACCCCAGATTGTGACGGGAATTAGGTCAAAGTGTGTCCCAAATGCCGGCAAATTTGGAAATCAAGGAATTTTCCAACCAACTTCAAATTTTGCATGCTCCAAACTGTATATATTCCGCACTTGTCATGCAAAATTGACAGGTTTTCGCTGGGAAATGACGGAGAAAATTCAGAGTTTAGGGAAAACGGAGTTCGGCTGCGTGGTTATTCCCCTAACCGTGGCTGTTGGGACACCCTGCGCATGCGCCGCGCTGGTGTACATTTGTACGGCTGTTGACTCACCCCAGATTGTGACGGGAATTAGGTCAAAGTGTGTCCCAAATGCCGGCAAATTTGGAAATCAAGGAATTTTCCAACCAACTTCAAATTTTGCATGCTCCAAACTGTATATATTCCGCACTTGTCATGCAAAATTGACAGATTTTCGCTGGGAAATGACGGAGAAATTTCAGAGTTTAGGGAAAACGGATCTCGGCTGCGTGGTTATTCCCCTAACCGTGGCTGTTGGGACACCCTGCGCCGCGCTGGTGTACATTTGTACGGCCGTTGACTCACCCCAGATTGTGACGGGAATTAGGTCAAAGTGTGTCCCAAATGCCGGCAAATTTGGAAATCAAGGAATTTTCCAACCAACTTCAAATTTTGCATGCTCCAAACTGTATATATTCCGCACTTGTCATGCAAAATTGACAGGTTTTCGCTGGGAAATGACGGAGAAAATTCAGAGTTTAGGGAAAACGGAGTTCGGCTGCGTGGTTATTCCCCTAACCGTGGCTGTTGGGACACCCTGCGCATGCGCCGCGCTGGTGTACATTTGTACGGCTGTTGACTCACCCCAGATTGTGACGGGAATTAGGTCAAAGTGTGTCCCAAATGCCGGCAAATTTGGAAATCAAGGAATTTTCCAACCAACTTCAAATTTTGCATGCTCCAAACTGTATATATTCCGCACTTGTCATGCAAAATTGACAGATTTTCGCTGGGAAATGACGGAGAAATTTCAGAGTTTAGGGGAAACGGAGCTCGGCTGCGTGGTTATTCCCCTAACCGTGGCTGTTGGGACACCCTGCGCATGCGCTGGTGTACATTTCTACGGCCGTTGACTCACCCCAGATTGTGACGGGAATTAGGTCAAAGTGTGTCCCAAATGCCGGCAAATTTGGAAATCAAGGAATTTTCCAACCAACTTCAAATTTTGCATGCTCCAAACTGTATATATTCCGCACTTGTCATGCAAAATTGACAGATTTTCGCTGGGAAATGACGGAGAAATTTCAGAGTTTAGGGAAAACGGAGCTCGGCTGCGTGGTTATTCCCCTAACCGTGGCTGTTGGGACACCCTGCGCCGCGCTGGTGTACATTTGTACGGCCGTTGACTTACCCCAGATTGTGACGGGAATTAGGTCAAAGTGTGTCCCAAATGCCGGCAAATTTGGAAATCAAGGAATTTTCCAACCAACTTCAAATTTTGCATGCTCCAAACTGTATATATTCCGCACTTGTCATGCAAAATTGACAGATTTTCGCTGGGAAATGACGGAGAAATTTCAGAGTTTAGGGAAAACGGAGCTCGGCTGCGTGGTTATTCCCCTAACCGTGGCTGTTGGGACACCCTGCGCCGCGCTGGTGTACATTTGTACGGCCGTTGACTCACCCCAGATTGTGACGGGAATTAGGTCAAAGTGTGTCCCAAATGCCGGCAAATTTGGAAATCAAGGAATTTTCCAACCAACTTCAAATTTTGCATGCTCCAAACTGTATATATTCCGCACTTGTCATGCAAAATTGACAGATTTTCGCTGGGAAATGACGGATAAATTTCAGAGTTTAGGGAAAACGGAGCTCGGCTGCGTGGTTATTCCCCTAACCGTGGCTGTTGGGACACCCTGCGCATGCGCCGCGCTGGTGTACATTTGTACGGCCGTTGACTCACCCCAGATTGTGACGGGAATTAGGTCAAAGTGTGTCCCAAATGCCGGCAAATTTGGAAATCAAGGAATTTTCCAACCAACTTCAAATTTTGCATGCTCCAAACTGTATATATTCCGCACTTGTCATGCAAAATTGACAGATTTTCGCTGGGAAATGACGGCGAAATTTCAGAGTTTAGGGAAAACGGAGCTCGGCTGCGTGGTTATTCCCCTAACCGTGGCTGTTGGGACACCCTGCGCATGCGCTGGTGTACATTTCTACGGCCGTTGACTCACCCCAGATTGTGACGGGAATTAGGTCAAAGTGTGTCCCAAATGCCGGCAAATTTGGAAATCAAGGAATTTTCCAACCAACTTTAAATTTTGCATGCTCCAAACTGTATATATTCCGCACTTGTCATGCAAAATTGACAGATTTTCGCTGGGAAATGACGGAAAAATTTCAGAGTTTAGGGAAAACGGAGCTCGGCTGCGTGGTTATTCCCCTAACCGTGGCTGTTGGGACACCCTGCGCCGCGCTGGTGTACATTTGTACGGCCGTTGACTCACCCCAGATTGTGACGGGAATTAGGTCAAAGTGTGTCCCAAATGCCGGCTAATTTGGAAGTCAAGGAATTTTCCAACCAACTTCAAATTTTGCATGCTCCAAACTGTATATATTCCGCACTTGTCATGCAAAATTGACAGATTTTCGCTGGGAAATGACGGAGAAATTTCAGAGTTTAGGGAAAACGGAGCTCGGCTGCGTGGTTATTCCCCTAACCGTGGCTGTTGGGACACCCTGCGCCGCGCTGGTGTACATTTGTACGGCCGTTGACTCACCCCAGATTGTGACGGGAATTAGGTCAAAGTGTGTCCCAAATGCCGGCAAATTTGGAAATCAAGGAATTTTCCAACCAACTTCAAATTTTGCATGCTCCAAACTGTATATATTCCGCACTTGTCATGCAAAATTGACAGATTTTCGCTGGGAAATGACGGAGAAATTTCAGAGTTTAGGGAAAACGGAGCTCGGCTGCGTGGTTATTCTCCTAACCGTGGCTGTTGGGACATTCTGCGCATGTGCCGCGCTGGTGTACATTTCTACGGCCGTTGACTCACCCCAGATTGTGACGGGAATTAGGTCAAAGTGTGTCCCAAATGCCGGCAAATTTGGAAATCAAGGAATTTTCCAACCAACTTCAAATTTTGCATGCTCCAAACTGTATATATTCCGCACTTGTCATGCAAAATTGACAGATTTTCGCTGGGAAATGACGGAGAAATTTCAGAGTTTAGGGAAAACGGAGCTCGGCTGCGTGGTTATTCCCCTAACCGTGGCTGTTGGGACACCCTGCGCATGCGCTGGTGTACATTTCTACGGCCGTTGACTCACCCCAGATTGTGACGGGAATTAGGTCAAAGTGTGTCCCAAATGCCGGCAAATTTGGAAATCAAGGAATTTTCCAACCAACTTCAAATTTTGCATGCTCCAAACTGTATATATTCCGCACTTGTCATGCAAAATTGACAGATTTTCGCTGGGAAATGACGGAGAAATTTCAGAGTTTAGGGAAAACGGAGCTCGGCTGCGTGGTTATTCCCCTAACCGTGGCTGTTGGGACACCCTGCGCATGCGCCGCGCTGGTGTACATTTGTACGGCCGTTGACTCACCCCAGATTGTGACGGGAATTAGGTCAAAGTGTGTCCCAAATGCCGGCAAATTTGGAAATCAAGGAATTTTCCAACCAACTTCAAATTTTGCATGCTCCAAACTGTATATATTCCGCACTTGTCATGCAAAATTGACAGGTTTTCGCTGGGAAATGACGGAGAAATTTCAGAGTTTAGTGAAAACGGAGCTCGGCTGCGTGGTTATTCCCCAAACCGTGGCTGTTGGGACACCCTGCGCATGCGCCGCGCTGGTGTACATTTGTACGGCCGTTGACTCACCCCAGATTGTGACGGGAATTAGGTCAAAGTGTGTCCCAAATGCCGGCAAATTTGGAAATCAAGGAATTTTCCAACCAACTTCAAATTTTGCATGCTCCAAACTGTATATATTCCGCACTTGTCATGCAAAATTGACAGATTTTCGCTGGGAAATGACGGAGAAATTTCAGAGTTTAGGGAAAACGGAGCTCGGCTGCGTGGTTATTCCCCTAACCGTGGCTGTTGGGACACCCTGCGCATGCGCTAGTGTACATTTCTACGGCCGTTGACTCACCCCAGATTGTGACGGGAATTAGGTCAAAGTGTGTCCCAAATGCCGGCAAATTTGGAAATCAAGGAATTTTCCAACCAACTTCAAATTTTGCATGCTCCAAACTGTATATATTCCGCACTTGTCATGCAAAATTGACAGATTTTCGCTGGGAAATGACGGAGAAATTTCAGAGTTTAGGGAAAACGGAGCTCGGCTGCGTGGTTATTCCCCTAACCGTGGCTGTTGGGACACCCTGCGCATGCGCCGCGCTGGTGTACATTTGTACGGCCGTTGACTCACCCCAGATTGTGACGGGAATTAGGTCAAAGTGTGTCCCAAATACCGGCAAATTTGGAAATCAAGGAATTTTCCAACCAACTTCAAATTTTGCATGCTCCAAACTGTATATATTCCGCACTTGTCATGCAAAATTGACAGATTTTCGCTCGGGAATGACGGAGAAATTTCAGAGTTTAGGGAAAACGGAGCTCGGCTGCGTGGTTATTCCCCTAACCGTGGCTGTTGGGACACCCTGCGCATGCGCCGCGCTGGTGTACATTTGTACGGCCGTTGACTCACCCCAGATTGTGACGGGAATTAGGTCAAAGTGTGTCCCAAATGCCGGCAAATTTGGAAATCAAGGAATTTTCCAACCAACTTCAAATTTTGCATGCTCCAAACTGTATATATTCCGCACTTGTCATGCAAAATTGACAGATTTTCGCTGGGAAATGACGGAGAAATTTCAGAGTTTAGGGAAAACGGAGCTCGGCTGCGTGGTTATTCCCCTAACAGTGGTTGTTGGGACACCCTGCGCATGCGCCGCGCTGGTGTACATTTGTACGGCCGTTGACTCACCCCAGATTGTGACGGGAATTAGGTCAAAGTGTGTCCCAAATACCGGCAAATTTGGAAATCAAGGAATTTTCCAACCAACTTCAAATTTTGCATGCTCCAAACTGTATATATTCCGCACTTGTCATGCAAAATTGACAGATTTTCGCTGGGGAATGACGGAGAAATTTCAGAGTTTAGGGAAAACGGAGCTCGGCTGCGTGGTTATTCCCCTAACCGTGGCTGTTGGGACACCCTGCGCATGCGCTGGTGTACATTTCTACGGCCGTTGACTCACCCCAGATTGTGACGGGAATTAGGTCAAAGTGTGTCCCAAATGCCGGCAAATTTGGAAATCAAGGAATTTTCCAACCAACTTCAAATTTTGCATGCTCCAAACTGTATATATTCCGCACTTGTCATGCAAAATTGACAGATTTTCGCTGGGAAATGACGGAGAAATTTCAGAGTTTAGGGAAAACGGAGCTCGGCTGCGTGGTTATTCCCCTAACCGTGGCTGTTGGGACACCCTGCGCATGCGCTAGTGTACATTTCTACGGCCGTTGACTCACCCCAGATTGTGACGGGAATTAGGTCAAAGTGTGTCCCAAATGCCGGCAAATTTGGAAATCAAGGAATTTTCCAACCAACTTCAAATTTTGCATGCTCCAAACTGTATATATTCCGCACTTGTCATGCAAAATTGACAGATTTTCGCTGGGAAATGACGGAGAAATTTCAGAGTTTAGGGAAAACGGAGCTCGGCTGCGTGGTTATTCCCCTAACCGTGGCTGTTGGGACACCCTGCGCATGCGCCGCGCTGGTGTACATTTGTACGGCCGTTGACTCACCCCAGATTGTGACGGGAATTAGGTCAAAGTGTGTCCCAAATACCGGCAAATTTGGAAATCAAGGAATTTTCCAACCAACTTCAAATTTTGCATGCTCCAAACTGTATATATTCCGCACTTGTCATGCAAAATTGACAGATTTTCGCTCGGGAATGACGGAGAAATTTCAGAGTTTAGGGAAAACGGAGCTCGGCTGCGTGGTTATTCCCCTAACCGTGGCTGTTGGGACACCCTGCGCATGCGCCGCGCTGGTGTACATTTGTACGGCCGTTGACTCACCCCAGATTGTGACGGGAATTAGGTCAAAGTGTGTCCCAAATGCCGGCAAATTTGGAAATCAAGGAATTTTCCAACCAACTTCAAATTTTGCATGCTCCAAACTGTATATATTCCGCACTTGTCATGCAAAATTGACAGATTTTCGCTGGGAAATGACGGAGAAATTTCAGAGTTTAGGGAAAACGGAGCTCGGCTGCGTGGTTATTCCCCTAACAGTGGTTGTTGGGACACCCTGCGCATGCGCCGCGCTGGTGTACATTTGTACGGCCGTTGACTCACCCCAGATTGTGACGGGAATTAGGTCAAAGTGTGTCCCAAATACCGGCAAATTTGGAAATCAAGGAATTTTCCAACCAACTTCAAATTTTGCATGCTCCAAACTGTATATATTCCGCACTTGTCATGCAAAATTGACAGATTTTCGCTGGGGAATGACGGAGAAATTTCAGAGTTTAGGGAAAACGGAGCTCGGCTGCGTGGTTATTCCCCTAACCGTGGCTGTTGGGACACCCTGCGCATGCGCTGGTGTACATTTCTACGGCCGTTGACTCACCCCAGATTGTGACGGGAATTAGGTCAAAGTGTGTCCCAAATGCCGGCAAATTTGGAAATCAAGGAATTTTCCAACCAACTTCAAATTTTGCATGCTCCAAACTGTATATATTCCGCACTTGTCATGCAAAATTGACAGATTTTCGCTGGGAAATGACGGAGAAATTTCAGAGTTTAGGGAAAACGGAGCTCGGCTGCGTGGTTATTCCCCTAACCGTGGCTGTTGGGACACCCTGTGCATGCGCCGCGCTGGTGTACATTTGTACGGCCGTTGACTCACCCCAGATTGTGACGGGAATTAGGTCAAAGTGTGTCCCAAATGCCGGCAAATTTGGAAATCAAGGAATTTTCCAACCAACTTCAAATTTTGCATGCTCCAAACTGTATATATTCCGCACTTGTCATGCAAAATTGACAGATTTTCGCTGGGAAATGACGGAGAAATTTCAGAGTTTAGGGAAAACGGAGCTCGGCTGCGTGGTTATTCCCCTAACCGTGGCTGTTGGGACACCCTGCGCATGCGCCGCGCTGGTGTACATTTGTACGGCCGTTGACTCACCCCAGATTGTGACGGGAATTAGGTCAAAGTGTGTCCCAAATACCGGCAAATTTGGAAATCAAGGAATTTTCCAACCAACTTCAAATTTTGCATGCTCCAAACTGTATATATTCCGCACTTGTCATGCAAAATTGACAGATTTTCGCTCGGGAATGACGGAGAAATTTCAGAGTTTAGGGAAAACGGAGCTCGGCTGCGTGGTTATTCCCCTAACCGTGGCTGTTGGGACACCCTGCGCATGCGCTGGTGTACATTTCTACGGCCGTTGACTCACCCCAGATTGTGACGGGAATTAGGTCAAAGTGTGTCCCAAATGTCGGCAAATTTGGAAATCAAGGAATTTTCCAACCAACTTCAAATTTTGCATGCTCCAAACTGTATATATTCCGCACTTGTCATGCAAAATTGACAGGTTTTCGCTGGGAAATGACGGAGAAATTTCAGAGTTTAGGGAAAACGGAGCTCGGCTGCGTGGTTATTCCCCAAACCGTGGCTGTTGGGACACCCTGCGCATGCGCCGCGCTGGTGTACATTTGTACGGCCGTTGACTCACCCCAGATTGTGACGGGAATTAGGTCAAAGTGTGTCCCAAATGCCGGCAAATTTGGAAATCAAGGAATTTTCCAACCAACTTCAAATTTTGCATGCTCCAAACTGTATATATTCCGCACTTGTCATGCAAAATTGACAGATTTTCGCTGGGAAATGACGGAGAAATTTCAGAGTTTAGGGAAAACGGAGCTCGGCTGCGTGGTTATTCCCCTAACCGTGGCTGTTGGGACACCCTGCGCATGCGCCGCGCTGGTGTACATTTGTACGGCCGTTGACTCACCCCAGATTGTGACGGGAATTAGGTCAAAGTGTGTCCCAAATGCCGGCAAATTTGGAAATCAAGGAATTTTCCAACCAACTTCAAATTTTGCATGCTCCAAACTGTATATATTCCTCACTTGTCATGCAAAATTGACAGATTTTCGCTGGGAAATGACGGAGAAATTTCAGAGTTTAGGGAAAACGGAGCTCGGCTGCGTGGTTATTCCCCTAACCGTGGCTGTTGGGACACCCTGCGCATGCGCTAGTGTACATTTCTACGGCCGTTGACTCACCCCAGATTGTGACGGGAATTAGGTCAAAGTGTGTCCCAAATGCCGGCAAATTTGGAAATCAAGGAATTTTCCAACCAACTTCAAATTTTGCATGCTCCAAACTGTATATATTCCGCACTTGTCATGCAAAATTGACAGATTTTCGCTGGGAAATGACGGAGAAATTTCAAAGTTTAGGGAAAACGGAGCTCGGCTGCGTGGTTATTCCCCTAACAGTGGTTGTTGGGACACCCTGCGCATGCGCCGCGCTGGTGTACATTTGTACGGCCGTTGACTCACCCCAGATTGTGACGGGAATTAGGTCAAAGTGTGTCCCAAATACCGGCAAATTTGGAAATCAAGGAATTTTCCAACCAACTTCAAATTTTGCATGCTCCAAACTGTATATATTCCGCACTTGTCATGCAAAATTGACAGATTTTCGCTGGGGAATGACGGAGAAATTTCAGAGTTTAGGGAAAACGGAGCTCGGCTGCGTGGTTATTCCCCTAACCGTGGCTGTTGGGACACCCTGCGCATGCGCTGGTGTACATTTCTACGGCCGTTGACTCACCCCAGATTGTGACGGGAATTAGGTCAAAGTGTGTCCCAAATGCCGGCAAATTTGGAAATCAAGGAATTTTCCAACCAACTTCAAATTTTGCATGCTCCAAACTGTATATATTCCGCACTTGTCATGCAAAATTGACAGGTTTTCGCTGGGAAATGACGGAGAAATTTCAGAGTTTAGGGAAAACGGAGCTCGGCTGCGTGGTTATTCCCCAAACCGTGGCTGTTGGGACACCCTGCGCATGCGCCGCGCTGGTGTACATTTGTACGGCCGTTGACTCACCCCAGATTGTGACGGGAATTAGGTCAAAGTGTGTCCCAAATGCCGGCAAATTTGGAAATCAAGGAATTTTCCAACCAACTTCAAATTTTGCATGCTCCAAACTGTATATATTCCTCACTTGTCATGCAAAATTGACAGATTTTCGCTGGGAAATGACGGAGAAATTTCAGAGTTTAGGGAAAACGGAGCTCGGCTGCGTGGTTATTCCCCTAACCGTGGCTGTTGGGACACCCTGCGCATGCGCTAGTGTACATTTCTACGGCCGTTGACTCACCCCAGATTGTGACGGGAATTAGGTCAAAGTGTGTCCCAAATGCCGGCAAATTTGGAAATCAAGGAATTTTCCAACCAACTTCAAATTTTGCATGCTCCAAACTGTATATATTCCGCACTTGTCATGCAAAATTGACAGATTTTCGCTGGGAAATGACGGAGAAATTTCAAAGTTTAGGGAAAACGGAGCTCGGCTGCGTGGTTATTCCCCTAACAGTGGTTGTTGGGACACCCTGCGCATGCGCCGCGCTGGTGTACATTTGTACGGCCGTTGACTCACCCCAGATTGTGACGGGAATTAGGTCAAAGTGTGTCCCAAATACCGGCAAATTTGGAAATCAAGGAATTTTCCAACCAACTTCAAATTTTGCATGCTCCAAACTGTATATATTCCGCACTTGTCATGCAAAATTGACAGATTTTCGCTGGGGAATGACGGAGAAATTTCAGAGTTTAGGGAAAACGGAGCTCGGCTGCGTGGTTATTCCCCTAACCGTGGCTGTTGGGACACCCTGCGCATGCGCTGGTGTACATTTCTACGGCCGTTGACTCACCCCAGATTGTGACGGGAATTAGGTCAAAGTGTGTCCCAAATGCCGGCAAATTTGGAAATCAAGGAATTTTCCAACCAACTTCAAATTTTGCATGCTCCAAACTGTATATATTCCGCACTTGTCATGCAAAATTGACAGGTTTTCGCTGGGAAATGACGGAGAAATTTCAGAGTTTAGGGAAAACGGAGCTCGGCTGCGTGGTTATTCCCCAAACCGTGGCTGTTGGGACACCCTGCGCATGCGCCGCGCTGGTGTACATTTGTACGGCCGTTGACTCACCCCAGATTGTGACGGGAATTAGGTCAAAGTGTGTCCCAAATGCCGGCAAATTTGGAAATCAAGGAATTTTCCAACCAACTTCAAATTTTGCATGCTCCAAACTGTATATATTCCGCACTTGTCATGCAAAATTGACAGATTTTCGCTGGGAAATGACGGAGAAATTTCAGAGTTTAGGGAAAACGGAGCTCGGCTGCGTGGTTATTCCCCTAACCGTGGCTGTTGGGACACCCTGCGCATGCGCTGGTGTACATTTCTACGGCCGTTGACTCACCCCAGATTGTGACGGGAATTAGGTCAAAGTGTGTCCCAAATGCCGGCAAATTTGGAAATCAAGGAATTTTCCAACCAACTTCAAATTTTGCATGCTCCAAACTGTATATATTCCGCACTTGTCATGCAAAATTGACAGATTTTCGCCGGGAAATGACGGAGAAATTTCAGAGTTTAGGGAAAACGGAGCTCGGCTGCGTGGTTATTCCCCTAACCGTGGCTGTTGGGACACCCTGCGCCGCGCTGGTGTACATTTGTACGGCCGTTGACTCACCCCAGATTGTGACGGGAATTAGGTCAAAGTGTGTCCCAAATGCCGGCAAATTTGGAAATCAAGGAATTTTCCAACCAACTTCAAATTTTGCATGCTCCAAACTGTATATATTCCGCACTTGTCATGCAAAATTGACAGATTTTCGCTGGGAAATGACGGAGAAATTTCAGAGTTTAGGGAAAACGGAGCTCGGCTGCGTGGTTATTCCCCTAACCGTGGCTGTTGGGACACCCTGCGCATGCGCCGCGCTGGTGTACATTTCTACGGCCGTTGACTCACCCCAGATTGTGACGGGAATTAGGTCAAAGTGTGTCCCAAATGCCGGCAAATTTGGAAATCAAGGAATTTTCTAACCAACTTCAAATTTTGCATGCTCCAAACTGTATATATTCCGCACTTGTCATGCAAAATTGACAGATTTTCGCTGGGAAATGACGGAGAAATTTCAGAGTTTAGGGAAAACGGAGCTCGGCTGCGTGGTTATTCCCCTAACCGTGGCTGTTGGGACACCCTGCGCATGCGCCGCGCTGGTGTACATTTCTACGGCCGTTGACTCACCCCAGATTGTGACGGGAATTAGGTCAAAGTGTGTCCCAAATGCCGGCAAATTTGGAAATCAAGGAATTTTCCAACCAACTTCAAATTTTGCATGCTCCAAACTGTATATATTCCGCACTTGTCATGCAAAATTGACAGATTTTCGCTGGGAAATGACGGAGAAATTTCAGAGTTTAGGGAAAACGGAGCTCGGCTGCGTGGTTATTCCCCTAACCGTGGCTGTTGGGACACCCTGCGCATGCGCTGGTGTACATTTCTACGGCCGTTGACTCACCCCAGATTGTGACGGGAATTAGGTCAAAGTGTGTCCCAAATGCCGGCAAATTTGGAAATCAAGGAATTTTCCAACCAACTTCAAATTTTGCATGCTCCAAACTGTATATATTCCGCACTTGTCATGCAAAATTGACAGATTTTCGCTGGGAAATGACGGAGAAATTTCAGAGTTTAGGGAAAACGGAGCTCGGCTGCGTGGTTATTCCCCTAACCGTGGCTGTTGGGACACCCTGCGCATGCGCTGGTGTACATTTCTACGGCCGTTGACTCACCCAAGATTGTGACGGGAATTAGGTCAAAGTGTGTCCCAAATGCCGGCAAATTTGGAAATCAAGGAATTTTCCAACCAACTTCAAATTTTGCATGCTCCAAACTGTATATATTCCGCACTTGTCATGCAAAATTGACAGATTTTCGCTGGGAAATGACGGATAAATTTCAGAGTTTAGGGAAAACGGAGCTCGGCTGCGTGGTTATTCCCCTAACCGTGGCTGTTGGGACACCCTGCGCCGCGCTGGTGTACATTTGTACGGCCGTTGACTCACCCCAGATTGTGACGGGAATTAGGTCAAAGTGTGTCCCAAATGCCGGCAAATTTGGAAATCAAGGAATTTTCCAACCAACTTCAAATTTTGCATGCTCCAAACTGTATATATTCCGCACTTGTCATGCAAAATTGACAGATTTTCGCTGGGAAATGACGGATAAATTTCAGAGTTTAGGGAAAACGGAGCTCGGCTGCGTGGTTATTCCCCTAACCGTGGCTGTTGGGACACCCTGCGCATGCGCCGCGCTGGTGTACATTTCTACGGCCGTTGACTCACCCCAGATTGTGACGGGAATTAGGTCAAAGTGTGTCCCAAATGCCGGCAAATTTGGAAATCAAGGAATTTTCTAACCAACTTCAAATTTTGCATGCTCCAAACTGTATATATTCCGCACTTGTCATGCAAAATTGACAGATTTTCGCTGGGAAATGACGGAGAAATTTCAGAGTTTAGGGAAAACGGAGCTCGGCTGCGTGGTTATTCCCCTAACCGTGGCTGTTGGGACACCCTGCGCATGCGCCGCGCTGGTGTACATTTCTACGGCCGTTGACTCACCCCAGATTGTGACGGGAATTAGGTCAAAGTGTGTCCCAAATGCCGGCAAATTTGGAAATCAAGGAATTTTCCAACCAACTTCAAATTTTGCATGCTCCAAACTGTATATATTCCGCACTTGTCATGCAAAATTGACAGATTTTCGCTGGGAAATGACGGAGAAATTTCAGAGTTTAGGGAAAACGGAGCTCGGCTGCGTGGTTATTCCCCTAACCGTGGCTGTTGGGACACCCTGCGCATGCGCTGGTGTACATTTCTACGGCCGTTGACTCACCCCAGATTGTGACGGGAATTAGGTCAAAGTGTGTCCCAAATGCCGGCAAATTTGGAAATCAAGGAATTTTCCAACCAACTTCAAATTTTGCATGCTCCAAACTGTATATATTCCGCACTTGTCATGCAAAATTGACAGATTTTCGCTGGGAAATGACGGAGAAATTTCAGAGTTTAGGGAAAACGGAGCTCGGCTGCGTGGTTATTCCCCTAACCGTGGCTGTTGGGACACCCTGCGCATGCGCTGGTGTACATTTCTACGGCCGTTGACTCACCCAAGATTGTGACGGGAATTAGGTCAAAGTGTGTCCCAAATGCCGGCAAATTTGGAAATCAAGGAATTTTCCAACCAACTTCAAATTTTGCATGCTCCAAACTGTATATATTCCGCACTTGTCATGCAAAATTGACAGATTTTCGCTGGGAAATGACGGAGAAATTTCAGAGTTTAGGGAAAACGGAGCTCGGCTGCGTGGTTATTCCCCTAACCGTGGCTGTTGGGACACCCTGCGCCGCGCTGGTGTACATTTGTACGGCCGTTGACTCACCCCAGATTGTGACGGGAATTAGGTCAAAGTGTGTCCCAAATGCCGGCAAATTTGGAAATCAAGGAATTTTCCAACCAACTTCAAATTTTGCATGCTCCAAACTGTATATATTCCGCACTTGTCATGCAAAATTGACAGGTTTTCGCTGGGAAATGACGGAGAAATTTCAGAGTTTAGGGAAAACGGAGCTCGGCTGCGTGGTTATTCCCCAAACCGTGGCTGTTGGGACACCCTGCGCATGCGCCGCGCTGGTGTACATTTGTACGGCCGTTGACTCACCCCAGATTGTGACGGGAATTAGGTCAAAGTGTGTCCCAAATGCCGGCAAATTTGGAAATCAAGGAATTTTCCAACCAACTTCAAATTTTGCATGCTCCAAACTGTATATATTCCGCACTTGTCATGCAAAATTGACAGATTTTCGCTGGGAAATGACGGAGAAATTTCAGAGTTTAGGGAAAACGGAGCTCGGCTGCGTGGTTATTCCCCTAACCGTGGCTGTTGGGACACCCTGCGCATGCGCTGGTGTACATTTCTACGGCCGTTGACTCACCCCAGATTGTGACGGGAATTAGGTCAAAGTGTGTCCCAAATGCCGGCAAATTTGGAAATCAAGGAATTTTCCAACCAACTTCAAATTTTGCATGCTCCAAACTGTATATATTCCGCACTTGTCATGCAAAATTGACAGATTTTCGCCGGGAAATGACGGAGAAATTTCAGAGTTTAGGGAAAACGGAGCTCGGCTGCGTGGTTATTCCCCTAACCGTGGCTGTTGGGACACCCTGCGCCGCGCTGGTGTACATTTGTACGGCCGTTGACTCACCCCAGATTGTGACGGGAATTAGGTCAAAGTGTGTCCCAAATGCCGGCAAATTTGGAAATCAAGGAATTTTCCAACCAACTTCAAATTTTGCATGCTCCAAACTGTATATATTCCGCACTTGTCATGCAAAATTGACAGATTTTCGCTGGGAAATGACGGAGAAATTTCAGAGTTTAGGGAAAACGGAGCTCGGCTGCGTGGTTATTCCCCTAACCGTGGCTGTTGGGACACCCTGCGCATGCGCCGCGCTGGTGTACATTTGTACGGCCGTTGACTCACCCCAGATTGTGACGGGAATTAGGTCAAAGTGTGTCCCAAATGCCGGCAAATTTGGAAATCAAGGAATTTTCTAACCAACTTCAAATTTTGCATGCTCCAAACTGTATATATTCCGCACTTGTCATGCAAAATTGACAGATTTTCGCTGGGAAATGACGGAGAAATTTCAGAGTTTAGGGAAAACGGAGCTCGGCTGCGTGGTTATTCCCCTAACCGTGGCTGTTGGGACACCCTGCGCATGCGCCGCGCTGGTGTACATTTGTACGGCCGTTGACTCACCCCAGATTGTGACGGAAATTAGGTCAAAGTGTGTCCCAAATGCCGGCAAATTTGGAAATCAAGGAATTTTCCAACCAACTTCAAATTTTGCATGCTCCAAACTGTATATATTCCGCACTTGTCATGCAAAATTGACAGATTTTCGCTGGGAAATGACGGAGAAATTTCAGAGTTTAGGGAAAACGGAGCTCGGCTGCGTGGTTATTCCCCTAACCGTGGCTGTTGGGACACCCTGCGCATGCGCCGCGCTGGTGTACATTTGTACGGCCGTTGACTCACCCCAGATTGTGACGGGAATTAGGTCAAAGTGTGTCCCAAATGCCGGCAAATTTGGAAATCAAGGAATTTTCTAACCAACTTCAAATTTTGCATGCTCCAAACTGTATATATTCCGCACTTGTCATGCAAAATTGACAGATTTTCGCTGGGAAATGACGGAGAAATTTCAGAGTTTAGGGAAAACGGAGCTCGGCTGCGTGGTTATTCCCCTAACCGTGGCTGTTGGGACACCCTGCGCATGCGCCGCGCTGGTGTACATTTGTACGGCCGTTGACTCACCCCAGATTGTGACGGAAATTAGGTCAAAGTGTGTCCCAAATACCGGCAAATTTGGAAATCAAGGAATTTTCCAACCAACTTCAAATTTTGCATGCTCCAAACTGTATATATTCCGCACTTGTCATGCAAAATTGACAGATTTTCGCTGGGGAATGACGGAGAAATTTCAGAGTTTAGGGAAAACGGAGCTCGGCTGCGTGGTTATTCCCCTAACCGTGGCTGTTGGGACACCCTGCGCATGCGCTGGTGTACATTTCTACGGCCGTTGACTCACCCCAGATTGTGACGGGAATTAGGTCAAAGTGTGTCCCAAATGCCGGCAAATTTGGAAATCAAGGAATTTTCCAACCAACTTCAAATTTTGCATGCTCCAAACTGTATATATTCCGCACTTGTCATGCAAAATTGACATATTTTCGCTGGGAAATGACGGAGAAATTTCAGAGTTTAGGAAAAACGGAGCTCGGCTGCGTGGTTATTCCCCTAACCGTTGCTGTTGGGACACCCTGCGCCGCGCTGGTGTACATTTCAACGGCCGTTGACTCACCCCAGATTGTGACGGGAATTAGGTCAAAGTGTGTCCCAAATGCCGGCAAATTTGGAAATCAAGGAATTTTCCAACCAACTTCAAATTTTGCATGCTCCAAACTGTATATATTCCGCACTTGTCATGCAAAATTGACAGATTTTCGCTGGGAAATGACGGAGAAATTTCAGAGTTTAGGGAAAACGGAGCTCGGCTGCGTGGTTATTCCCCTAACCGTGGCTGTTGGGACACCCTGCGCCGCGCTGGTGTACATTTGTACGGCCGTTGACTCACCCCAGATTGTGACGGGAATTAGGTCAAAGTGTGTCCCAAATGCCGGCAAATTTGGGGTGAGTCAACGGCCGTACAAATGTACACCAGCGCGGCGCAGGGTGTCCCAACAGCCACGGTTAGGGGAATAACCACGCAGCCGAGCTCCGTTTTCCCTAAACTCTGAAATTTCTCCGTCATTTCCCAGCGAAAATCTGTCAATTTTGCATGACAAGTGCGGAATATATACAGTTTGGAGCATGCAAAATTTGAAGTTGGTTGGAAAATTCCTTGATTTCCAAATTTTCCGGCATTTGGGACACACTTTGACCTAATTCCCGTCACAATCTGGGGTGAGTCAACGGCCGTACAAATGTACACCAGCGCGGCGCAGGGTGTCCCAACAGCCACGGTTAGGGGAATAACCACGCAGCCGAGCTCCGTTTTCCCTAAACTCTGAAATTTCTCCGTCATTTCCCAGCGAAAATCTGTCAATTTTGCATGACAAGTGCGGAATATATACAGTTTGGAGCATGCAAAATTTGAAGTTGGTTGGAAAATTCCTTGATTTCCAAATTTGCCGGCATTTGGGACACACTTTGACCTAATTCCCGTCACAATCTGGGGTGAGTCAACGGCCGTACAAATGTACACCTGCGCGGCGCAGGGTGTCCCAACAGCCACGGTTAGGGGAATAACCACGCAGCCGAGCTCCGTTTTCACTAAACTCTGAAATTTCTCCGTCATTTCCCAGCGAAAATCTGTCAATTTTGCATGACAAGTGCGGAATATATACAGTTTGGAGCATGCAAAATTTGAAGTTGGTTGGAAAATTCCTTGATTTCCAAATTTGCCGGCATTTGGGACACACTTTGACCTAATTCCCGTCACAATCTGGGGTGAGTCAACGGCCGTACAAATGTACACCAGCGCGGCGCAGGGTGTCCCAACAGCCACGGTTAGGGGAATAACCACGCAGCCGAGCTCCGTTTTCCCTAAACTCTGAAATTTCTCCGTCATTTCCCAGCGAAAATCTGTCAATTTTGCATGACAAGTGCGGAATATATACAGTTTGGAGCATGCAAAATTTGAAGTTGGTTGGAAAATTCCTTGATTTCCAAATTTGCCGGCATTTGGGACACACTTTGACCTAATTCCCGTCACAATCTGGGGTGAGTCAACGGCCGTACAAATGTACACCAGCGCGGCGCAGGGTGTCCCAACAGCCACGGTTAGGGGAATAACCACGCAGCCGAGCTCCGTTTTCCCTAAACTCTGAAATTTCTCCGTCATTTCCCAGCGAAAATCTGTCAATTTTGCATGACAAGTGCGGAATATATACAGTTTGGAGCATGCAAAATTTGAAGTTGGTTGGAAAATTCCTTGATTTCCAAATTTGCCGGCATTTGGGACACACTTTGACCTAATTCCCGTCACAATCTGGGGTGAGTCAACGGCCGTACAAATGTACACCTGCGCGGCGCAGGGTGTCCCAACAGCCACGGTTAGGGGAATAACCACGCAGCCGAGCTCCGTTTTCACTAAACTCTGAAATTTCTCCGTCATTTCCCAGCGAAAATCTGTCAATTTTGCATGACAAGTGCGGAATATATACAGTTTGGAGCATGCAAAATTTGAAGTTGGTTAGAAAATTCCTTGATTTCCAAATTTGCCGGCATTTGGGACACACTTTGACCTAATTCCCGTCACAATCTGGGGTGAGTCAACGGCCGTACAAATGTACACCAGCGCGGCGCAGGGTGTCCCAACAGCCACGGTTAGGGGAATAACCACGCAGCCGAGCTCCGTTTTCCCTAAACTCTGGAATTTCTCCGTCATTTCCCAGCGAAAATCTGTCAATTTTGCATGACAAGTGCGGAATATATACAGTTTGGAGCATGCACAATTTGAAGTTGGTTGGAAAATTCCTTGATTTCCAAATTTGCCGGCATTTGGGACACACTTTGACCTAATTCCCGTCACAATCTGGGGTGAGTCAACGGCCGTAGAAATGTACACCAGCGCATGCGCAGGGTGTCCCAACAGCCACGGTTAGGGGAATAACTACGCAGCCGAGCTCCGTTTTCCCTAAACTCTGAAATTTCTCCGTCATTTCCCAGCGAAAATCTGTCAATTTTGCATGACAAGTGCGGAATATATACAGTTTGGAGCATGCAAAATTTGAAGTTGGTTGGAAAATTCCTTGATTTCCAAATTTGCCGGCATTTGGGACACACTTTGACCTAATTCCCGTCACAATCTGTGGTGAGTCAACGGCCGTACAAATGTACACCAGCGCGGCGCAGGGTGTCCCAACAGCCACGGTTAGGGGAATAACCACGCAGCCGAGCTCCGTTTTCCCTAAACTCTGAAATTTCTCTGTCATTTCCCATCGAAAATCTGTCAATTTTGCATGACAAGTGCGGAATATATACAGTTTGGAGCATGCAAAATCTGAAGTTGGTTGGAAAATTCCTTGATTTCCAAATTTGCCGGCATTTGGGACACACTTTGACCTAATTCCCGTCACAATCTGGGGTGAGTCAACGGCCGTAGAAATGTACACCAGCGCGGCGCAGGGTGTCCCAACAGCCACGGTTAGGGGAATAACCACGCAGCCGAGCTCCGTTTTCCCTAAACTCTGAAATTTCTCCGTCATTTCCCAGCGAAAATCTGTCAATTTTGCATGACAAGTGCGGAATATATACAGTTTGGAGCATGCAAAATTTGAAGTTGGTTGGAAAATTCCTTGATTTCCAAATTTGCCGGCATTTGGGACACACTTTGACCTAATTCCCGTCACAATCTGGGGTGAGTCAACGGACGTAGAAATGTACACCAGCGCATGCGCAGGGTGTCCCAACAGCCACGGTTAGGGGAATAACCACGCAGCCGAGCTCCGTTTTCCCTAAACTCTGAAATTTCTCCGTCATTTCCCAGCGAAAATCTGTCAATTTTGCATGACAAGTGCGGAATATATACAGTTTGGAGCATGCAAAATTTGAAGTTGGTTGGAAAATTCCTTGATTTCCAAATTTGCCGGCATTTGGGACACACTTTGACCTAATTCCCGTCACAATCTGGGGTGAGTCAACGGCCGTACAAATGTACACCAGCGCGGCGCATGCGCAGGGTGTCCCAACAGCCACGGTTAGGGGAATAACCACGCAGCCGAGCTCCGTTTTCCCTAAACTCTGAAATTGCTCCGTCATTTCCCAGCGAAAATCTGTCAATTTTGCATGACAAGTGCGGAATATATACAGTTTGGAGCATGCAAAATTTGAAGTTGGTTGGAAAATTCCTTGATTTCCAAATTTGCCGGCATTTGGGACACACTTTGACCTAATTCCCGTCACAATCTGGGGTGAGTCAACGGCCGTACAAATGTACACCAGCGCGGCGCAGGGTGTCCCAACAGCCACGGTTAGGGGAATAACAACGCAGCCGAGCTCCGTTTTCCCTAAACTCTGAAATTTCTCCGTCATTTCCCAGCGAAAATCTGTCAATTTTGCATGACAAGTGCGGAATATATACAGTTTGGAGCATGCAAAATTTGAAGTTGGTTGGAAAATTCCTTGATTTCCAAATTTGCCGGCATTTGGGACACACTTTGACCTAATTCCCGTCACAATCTGGGGTGAGTCAACGGCCGTACAAATGTACACCAGCGCGGCGCAGGGTGTCCCAACAGCCACGGTTAGGGGAATAACCACGCAGCCGAGCTCCGTTTTCCCTAAACTCTAAAATTTCTCCGTCATTTCCCAGCGAAAATCTGTCAATTTTGCATGACAAATGCGGAATATATACAGTTTGGAGCATGCAAAATTTGAAGTTGGTTGGAAAATTCCTTGATTTCCAAATTTGCCGGCATTTGGGACACACTTTGACCTAATTCCCGTCACAATCTGGGGTGAGTCAACGGCCGTACAAATGTACACCAGCGCGGCGCAGGGTGTCCCAACAGCCACGGTTAGGGGAATAACCACGCAGCCGAGCTCCGTTTTCCCTAAACTCTGAGATTTCTCCGTCATTTCCCAGCGAAAATCTGTCAATTTTGCATGACAAGTGCGGAATATATACAGTTTGGAGCATGCACAATCTGAAGTTGGTTGGAAAATTCCTTGATTTCCAAATTTGCCGGCATTTGGGACACACTTTGACCTAATTCCCGTCACAATCTGGGGTGAGTCAACGGCCGTACAAATGTACACCAGCGCGGCGCATGCGCAGGGTGTCCCAACAGCCACGGTTAGGGGAATAACCACGCAGGCGAGCTCCGTTTTCCCTAAACTCTGAAATTTCTCCGTCATTTCCCAGCGAAAATCTGTCAATTTTGCATGACAAGTGCGGAATATATACAGTTTGGAGCATGCAAAATTTGAAGTTGGTTGGAAAATTCCTTGATTTCCAAATTTGCCGGCATTTGGGACACACTTTGACCTAATTCCCGTCACAATCTGGGGTGAGTCAACGGCCGTAGAAATGTACACCAGCGCATGCGCAGGGTGTCCCAACAGCCACGGTTAGGGGAATAACCACGCAGCCGAGCTCCGTTTTCCCTAAACTCTGAAATTTCTCCGTCATTTCCCAGCGAAAATCTGTCAATTTTGCATGACAAGTGCGGAATATATACAGTTTGGAGCATGCAAAATTTGAAGTTGGTTGGAAAATTCCTTGATTTCCAAATTTGCCGGCATTTGGGACACACTTTGACCTAATTCCCGTCACAATCTGGGGTGAGTCAACGGCCGTACAAATGTACACCAGCGCGGCGCAGGGTGTCCCAACAGCCACGGTTAGGAGAATAACAACGCAGCCGAGCTCCGTTTTCCCTAAACTCTGAAATTTCTCCGTCATTTCCCAGCGAAAATCTGTCAATTTTGCATGACAAGTGCGGAATATATACAGTTTGGAGCATGCAAAATTTGAAGTTGGTTGGAAAATTCCTTAATTTCCAAATTTGCCGGCATTTGGGACACACTTTGACCTAATTCCCGTCACAATCTGGGGTGAGTCAACGGCCGTACAAATGTACACCAGCGCGGCGCATGCGCAGGGTGTCCCAACAGCCACGGTTAGGGGAATAACCACGCAGCCGAGCTCCGTTTTCCCTAAACTCTGAAATTTCTCCGTCATTTCCCAGCGAAAATCTGTCAATTTTGCATGACAAGTGCGGAATATATACAGTTTGGAGCATGCAAAATTTGAAGTTGGTTGGAAAATTCCTTGATTTCCAAATTTGCCGGCATTCGGGACACACTTTGACCTAATTCCCGTCACAATCTGGGGTGAGTCAACGGCCGTACAAATGTACACCAGCGCGGCGCAGGGTGTCCCAACAGCCACGGTTAGGAGAATAACAACGCAGCCGAGCTCCGTTTTCCCTAAACTCTGAAATTTCTCCGTCATTTCCCAGCGAAAATCTGTCAATTTTGCATGACAAGTGCGGAATATATACAGTTTGGAGCATGCAAAATTTGAAGTTGGTTGGAAATTTCCTTGACTTCCAAATTTGCCGGCATTTGGGACACACTTTGACCTAATTCCCGTCACAATCTGGGGTGAGTCAACGGCCGTACAAATGTACACCAGCGCGGCGCAGGGTGTCCCAACAGCCACGGTTAGGGGAATAACCACGCAGCCGAGCTCCGTTTTCCCTAAACTCTAAAATTTCTCCGTCATTTCCCAGCGAAAATCTGTCAATTTTGCATGACAAGTGCGGAATATATACAGTTTGGAGCATGCAAAATTTGAAGTTGGTTGGAAAATTCCTTGATTTCCAAATTTGCCGGCATTTGGGACACACTTTGACCTAATTCCCGTCACAATCTGGGGTGAGTCAACGGCCGTACAAATGTACACCAGCGCGGCGCAGGGTGTCCCAACAGCCACGGTTAGGGGAATAACCACGCAGCCGAGCTCCGTTTTCCCTAAACTCTGAGATTTCTCCGTCATTTCCCAGCGAAAATCTGTCAATTTTGCATGACAAGTGCGGAATATATACAGTTTGGAGCATGCAAAATCTGAAGTTGGTTGGAAAATTCCTTGATTTCCAAATTTGCCGGCATTTGGGACACACTTTGACCTAATTCCCGTCACAATCTGGGGTGAGTCAACGGCCGTAGAAATGTACACCAGCGCATGCGCAGGGTGTCCCAACAGCCACGGTTAGGGAATAACCACGCAGCCGAGCTCCGTTTTCCCTAAACTCTGAAATTTCTCCGTCATTTCCCAGCGAAAATCTGTCAATTTTGCATGACAAGTGCGGAATATATACAGTTTGGAGCATGCAAAATTTGAAGTTGGTTGGAAAATTCCTTGATTTCCAAATTTGCCGGCATTTGGGACACACTTTGACCTAATTCCCGTCACAATCTGGGGTGAGTCAACGGCCGTACAAATGTACACCAGCGCGGCGCAGGGTGTCCCAACAGCCACGGTTAGGAGAATAACAACGCAGCCGAGCTCCGTTTTCCCTAAACTCTGAAATTTCTCCGTCATTTCCCAGCGAAAATCTGTCAATTTTGCATGACAAGTGCGGAATATATACAGTTTGGAGCATGCAAAATTTGAAGTTGGTTGGAAAATTCCTTAATTTCCAAATTTGCCGGCATTTGGGACACACTTTGACCTAATTCCCGTCACAATCTGGGGTGAGTCAACGGCCGTACAAATGTACACCAGCGCGGCGCATGCGCAGGGTGTCCCAACAGCCACGGTTAGGGGAATAACCACGCAGCCGAGCTCCGTTTTCCCTAAACTCTGAAATTTCTCCGTCATTTCCCAGCGAAAATCTGTCAATTTTGCATGACAAGTGCGGAATATATACAGTTTGGAGCATGCAAAATTTGAAGTTGGTTGGAAAATTCCTTGATTTCCAAATTTGCCGGCATTTGGGACACACTTTGACCTAATTCCCGTCACAATCTGGGGTGAGTCAACGGCCGTACAAATGTACACCAGCGCGGCGCAGGGTGTCCCAACAGCCACGGTTAGGAGAATAACAACGCAGCCGAGCTCCGTTTTCCCTAAACTCTGAGATTTCTCCGTCATTTCCCAGCGAAAATCTGTCAATTTTGCATGACAAGTGCGGAATATATACAGTTTGGAACATGCAAAATCTGAAGTTGGTTGGAAAATTCCTTGATTTCCAAATTTGCCGGCATTTGGGACACACTTTGACCTAATTCCCGTCACAATCTGGGGTGAGTCAACGGCCGTAGAAATGTACACCAGCGCGGCGCAGGGTGTCCCAACAGCCACGGTTAGGGGAATAACCACGCAGCCGAGGTCCGTTTTCCCTAAACTCTGAAATTTCTCCGTCATTTCTCAGCGAAAATCTGTCAATTTTGCATGACAAGTGCGGAATATATACAGTTTGGAGCATGCAAAATTTGAAGTTGGTTGGAAAATTCCTTGATTTCCAAATTTGCCGGCATTTGGGACACACTTTGACCTAATTCCCGTCACAATCTGGGGTGAGTCAACGGCCGTACAAATGTACACCAGCGCGGCGCATGCGCAGGGTGTCCCAACAGCCACGGTTAGGGGAATAACCACGC
The DNA here is from genome assembly GCA_037783545.1 of Henricia sp. BOLD:AAB3569. Classification (NCBI taxonomy): domain Eukaryota; kingdom Metazoa; phylum Echinodermata; class Asteroidea; order Spinulosida; family Echinasteridae; genus Henricia; species Henricia sp. BOLD:AAB3569. Next base: position 43,777 of record JBBELK010001736.1, read on the forward strand.
AGCCGAGCTCCGTTTTCCCTAAACTCTGAAATTTCTCCGTCATTTCCCAGCGAAAATCTGTCAATTTTGCATGACAAGTGCGGAATATATACAGTTTGGAGCATGCAAAATTTGAAGTTGGTTGGAAAATTCCTTGATTTCCAAATTTGCCGGCATTTGGGACACACTTTGACCTAATTCCCGTCACAATCTGGGGTGAGTCAACGGCCGTAGAAATGTACACCAGCGCGGCGCAGGGTGTCCCAACAGCCACGGTTAGGGGAATAACCACGCAGCCGAGCTCCGTTTTCCTAAACTCTGAAATTTCTCCGTCATTTCTCAGCGAAAATCTGTCAATTTTGCATGACAAGTGCGGAATATATACAGTTTGGAGCATGCAAAATTTGAAGTTGGTTGGAAAATTCCTTGATTTCCAAATTTGCCGGCATTTGGGACACACTTTGACCTAATTCCCGTCACAATCTGGGGTGAGTCAACGGCCGTACAAATGTACACCAGCGCGGCGCATGCGCAGGGTGTCCCAACAGCCACGGTTAGGGGAATAACCACGCAGCCGAGCTCCGTTTTCCCTAAACTCTGAAATTTCTCCGTCATTTCCCAGCGAAAATCTGTCAATTTTGCATGACAAGTGCGGAATATATACAGTTTGGAGCATGCAAAATTTGAAGTTGGTTGGAAAATTCCTTGATTTCCAAATTTGCCGGCATTTGGGACACACTTTGACCTAATTCCCGTCACAATCTGGGGTGAGTCAACGGCCGTACAAATGTACACCAGCGCGGCGCAGGGTGTCCCAACAGCCACGGTTAGGAGAATAACAACGCAGCCGAGCTCCGTTTTCCCTAAACTCTGAAATTTCTCCGTCATTTCCCAGCGAAAATCTGTCAATTTTGCATGACAAGTGCGGAATATATACAGTTTGGAGCATGCAAAATTTGAAGTTGGTTGGAAAATTCCTTGACTTCCAAATTTGCCGGCATTTGGGACACACTTTGACCTAATTCCCGTCACAATCTGGGGTGAGTCAACGGCCGTACAAATGTACACCAGCGCGGCGCAGGGTGTCCCAACAGCCACGGTTAGGGGAATAACCACGCAGCCGAGCTCCGTTTTCCCTAAACTCTAAAATTTCTCCGTCATTTCCCAGCGAAAATCTGTCAATTTTGCATGACAAGTGCGGAATATATACAGTTTGGAGCATGCAAAATTTGAAGTTGGTTGGAAAATTCCTTGATTTCCAAATTTGCCGGCATTTGGGACACACTTTGACCTAATTCCCGTCACAATCTGGGGTGAGTCAACGGCCGTACAAATGTACACCAGCGCGGCGCAGGGTGTCCCAACAGCCACGGTTAGGGGAATAACCACGCAGCCGAGCTCCGTTTTCCCTAAACTCTGAAATTTCTCCGTCATTTCCCAGCGAAAATCTGTCAATTTTGCATGACAAGTGCGGAATATATACAGTTTGGAGCATGCAAAATCTGAAGTTGGTTGAAAAATTCCTTGATTTCCAAATTTGCCGGCATTTGGGACACACTTTGACCTAATTCCCGTCACAATCTGGGGTGAGTCAACGGCCGTAGAAATGTACACCAGCGCGGCGCAGGGTGTCCCAACAGCCACGGTTAGGGGAATACACCACGCAGCCGAGCTCCGTTTTCCCTAAACTCTGAAATTTCTCCGTCATTTCCCAGCGAAAATCTGTCAATTTTGCATGACAAGTGCGGAATATATACAGTTTGGAGCATGCAAAATTTGAAGTTGGTTGGAAAATTCCTTGATTTCCAAATTTGCCGGCATTTGGGACACACTTTGTTCTAATTCCCGTCACAATCTGGGGTGAGTCAACGGCCGTACAAATGTACACCAGCGCGGCGCATGCGCAGGGTGTCCCAACAGCCACGGTTAGGGGAAAAACCATGCAGCCGAGCTCCGTTTTCCCTAAACTCTGAAATTTCTCCGTCATTTCCCAGCGAAAATCTGTCAATTTTGCATGACAAGTGCGGAATATATACAGTTTGGAGCATGCAAAATTTGAAGTTGGTTGGAAAATTCCTTAATTTCCAAATTTGCCGGCATTTGGGACACACTTTGACCTAATTCCCGTCACAATATGGGGTGAGTCAACGGCCGTACAAATGTACACCAGCGCGGCGCAGGGTGTCCCAACAGCCACGGTTAGGGGAATAACCACGCAGCCGAGCTCCGTTTTCCCTAAACTCTGAAATTACTCCGTCATTTCCCAGCGAAAATCTGTCAATTTTGCATGACAAGTGCGGAATATATACAGTTTGGAGCATGCAAAATTTGAAGTTGGTTGGAAAATTCCTTGATTTCCAAATTTGCCGGCATTTGGGACACACTTTGACCTAATTCCCGTCACAATCTGGGGTGAGTCAACGGCCGTACAAATGTACACCAGCGCGGCGCAGGGTGTCCCAACAGCCACGGTTAGGGGAATAACCACGCAGCCGAGCTCCGTTTTCCCTAAACTCTGAAATTTCTCCGTCGTTTCCCAGCGAAAATCTGTCAATTTTGCATGACAAGTGCGGAATATATACAGTTTGGAGCATGCAAAATCTGAAGTTGGTTGGAAAATTCCTTGATTTCCAAATTTGCCGGCATTTGGGACACACTTTGACCTAATTCCCGTCACAATCTGGGGTGAGTCAACGGCCGTAGAAATGTACACCAGCGCGGCGCAGGGTGTCCCAACAGCCACGGTTAGGGGAATAACCACGCAGCCGAGCTCCGTTTTCCCTAAACTCTGAAATTTCTCCGTCATTTCCCAGCGAAAATCTGTCAATTTTGCATGACAAGTGCGGAATATATACAGTTTGGAGCATGCAAAATTTGAAGTTGGTTGGAAAATTCCTTGATTTCCAAATTTGCCGGCATTTGGGACACACTTTGACCTAATTCCCGTCACAATCTGGGTGAGTCAACGGCCGTACAAATGTACACCAGCGCGGCGCATGCGCAGGGTGTCCCAACAGCCACGGTTAGGGGAAAAACCATGCAGCCGAGCTCCGTTTTCCCTAAACTCTGAAATTTCTCCGTCATTTCCCAGCGAAAATCTGTCAATTTTGCATGACAAGTGCAGAATATATACAGTTTGGAGCATGCAAAATTTGAAGTTGGTTGGAAATTCCTTGATTTCCAAATTTGCCGGCATTTGGGACACACTTTGACCTAATTCCCGTCACAATCTGGGGTGAGTCAACGGCCGTACAAATGTACACCAGCGCGGCGCAGGGTGTCCCAACAGCCACGGTTAGGGGAATAACCACGCAGCCGAGCTCCGTTTTCCCTAAACTCTGAGATTTCTCCGTCATTTCCCAGCGAAAATCTGTCAATTTTGCATGACAAGTGCGGAATATATACAGTTTGGAGCATGCAAAATTTGAAGTTGGTTGGAAAATTCCTTGATTTCCAAATTTGCCGGCATTTGGGACACACTTTGACCTAATTCCCGTCACAATCTGGGGTGAGTCAACGGCCGTAGAAATGTACACCAGCGCATGCGCAGGGTGTCCCAACAGCCACGGTTAGGGGAATAACCACGCAGCCGAGCTCCGTTTTCCCTAAACTCTGAAATTTCTCCGTCATTTCCCAGCGAAAATCTGTCAATTTTGCATGACAAGTGAGGAATATATACAGTTTGGAGCATGCAAAATTTGAAGTTGGTTGGAAAATTCCTTGATTTCCAAATTTGCCGGCATTTGGGACACACTTTGACCTAATTCCCGTCACAATCTGGGGTGAGTCAACGGCCGTAGAAATGTACACCAGCGCATGCGCAGGGTGTCCCAACAGCCACGGTTAGGGAATAACCACGCAGCCGAGCTCCGTTTTCCCTAAACTCTGAAATTTCTCCGTCATTTCCCAGCGAAAATCTGTCAATTTTGCATGACAAGTGCGGAATATATTCAGTTTGGAGCATGCAAAATTTGAAGTTGGTTGGAAAATTCCTTGATTTCCAAATTTGCCGGCATTTGGGACACACTTTGACCTAATTCCCGTCACAATCTGGGGTGAGTCAACGGCCGTACAAATGTACACCAGCGCGGCGCAGGGTGTCCCAACAGCCACGGTTAGGGGAATAACCACGCAGCCGAGCTCCGTTTTCCCTAAACTCTGAAATTTCTCCGTCATTTCCCAGCGAAAATCTGTCAATTTTGCATGACAAGTGCGGAATATATACAGTTTGGAGCATGCAAAATTTGAAGTTGGTTGTAAAATTCCTTGATTTCCAAATTTGCCGGCATTTGGGACACACTTTGACCTAATTCCCGTCACAATCTGGGGTGAGTCAACGGCCGTACAAATGTACACCAGCGCGGCGCAGGGTGTCCCAACAGCCACGGTTAGGGGAATAACCACGCAGCCGAGCTCCGTTTTCCCTAAACTCTGAAATTTCTCCGTCATTTCCCAGCGAAAATCTGTCAATTTTGCATGACAAGTGCGGAATATATACAGTTTGGAGCATGCAAAATTTGAAGTTGGTTGGAAAATTCCTTGATTTCCAAATTTGCCGGCATTTGGGACACACTTTGACCTAATTCCCGTCACAATCTGGGGTGAGTCAACGGCCGTACAAATGTACACCAGCGCGGCGCATGCGCAGGGTGTCCCAACAGCCACGGTTAGGGGAATAACCACGCAGCCGAGCTCCGTTTTCCCTAAACTCTGAAATTTATCCGTCATTTCCCAGCGAAAATCTGTCAATTTTGCATGACAAGTGCGGAATATATACAGTTTGGAGCATGCAAAATTTGAAGTTGGTTGGAAAATTCCTTGATTTCCAAATTTGCCGGCATTTGGGACACACTTTGACCTAATTCCCGTCACAATCTGGGGTGAGTCAACGGCCGTACAAATGTACACCAGCGCGGCGCAGGGTGTCCCAACAGCCACGGTTAGGGGAATAACCACGCAGCCGAGCTCCGTTTTCACTAAACTCTGAAATTTCTCCGTCATTTCCCAGCGAAAATCTGTCAATTTTGCATGACAAGTGCGGAATATATACAGTTTGGAGCATGCAAAATTTGAAGTTGGTTGGAAAATTCCTTGATTTCCAAATTTGCCGGCATTTGGGACACACTTTGACCTTATTCCCGTCACAATCTGGGGTGAGTCAACGGCCGTACAAATGTACACCAGCGCGGCGCATGCGCAGGGTGTCCCAACAGCCACGGTTAGGGAAATAACCACGCAGCCGAGCTCCGTTTTCCCTAAACTCTGAAATTTCTCCGTCATTTCCCAGCGAAAATCTGTAAATTTTGCATGACAAGTGCGGAATATATACAGTTTGGAGCATGCAAAATTTGAAGTTGGTTGGAAAATTCCTTGATTTCCAAATTTGCCGGCATTTGGGACACACTTTGACCTAATTCCCGTCACAATCTGGGGTGAGTCAACGGCCGTAGAAATGTACACCAGCGCGGCGCAGGGTGTCCCAACAGCCACGGTTAGGGGAATAACCACGCAGCCGAGCTCCGTTTTCCCTAAACTTTGAAATTTCTCCGTCATTTCCTAGCGAAAATCTGTCAATTTTGCATGACAAGTGCGGAATATATACAGTTTGGAGCATGCAAAATTTGAAGTTGGTTGGAAAATTCCTTGATTTTCAAATTTGCCGGCATTTGGGACACACTTTGACCTAATTCCCGTCACAATCTGGGGTGAGTCAACGGCCGTAGAAATGTACACCAGCGCATGCGCAGGGTGTCCCAACAGCCACGGTTAGGGGAATAACCACGCAGCCGAGCTCCGTTTTCCCTAAACTCTGAAATTTCTCCGTCATTTCCCAGCGAAAATCTGTCAATTTTGCATGACAAGTGCGGAATATATACAGTTTGGAGCATGCAAAATTTGAAGTTGGTTGGAAAATTCCTTGATTTCCAAATTTGCCGGCATTTGGGACACACTTTGACCTAATTCCCGTCACAATATGGGGTGAGTCAACGGCCGTACAAATGTACACCAGCGCGGCGCAGGGTGTCCCAACAGCCACGGTTAGGGGAATAACCACGCAGCCGAACTCCGTTTTCCCTAAACTCTGAAATTTCTCCGTCATTTCCAGCGAAAATCTGTCAATTTTGCATGACAAGTGCGGAATATATACAGTTTGGAGCATGCAAAATTTGAAGTTGGTTGGAAAATTCCTTGATTTCCAAATTTGCCGGCATTTGGGACACACTTTGACCTAATTCCCGTCACAATCTGGGGTGAGTCAACGGCCGTACAAATGTACACCAGCGCGGCGCATGCGCAGGGTGTCCCAACAGCCACGGTTAGGGGAATAACCACGCAGCCGAGCTCCGTTTTCCCTAAACTCTGAAATTTCACCGTCATTTCCCAGCGAAAATCTGTCAATTTTGCATGACAAGTGCGGAATATATACAGTTTGGAGCATGCAAAATTTGAAGTTGGTTGGAAAATTCCTTGATTTCCAAATTTGCCGGCATTTGGGACACACTTTGACCTAATTCCCGTCACAATCTGGGGTGAGTCAACGGCCGTACAAATGTACACAAGCGCGGCGCAGGGTATCCCAACAGCCACGGTTAGGGGAATAACCACGCAGCCGAGCTCCGTTTTCCCTAAACTTTGAAATTTCTCCGTCATTTCCTAGCGAAAATCTGTCAATTTTGCATGACAAGTGCGGAATATATACAGTTTGGAGCATGCAAAATTTGAAGTTGGTTGGAAAATTCCTTGATTTCCAAATTTGCCGGCATTTGGGACACACTTTGACCTAATTCCCGTCACAATCTGGGGTGAGTCAACGGCCGTAGAAATGTACACCAGCGCATGCGCAGGGTGTCCCAACAGCCACGGTTAGGGGAATAACCACGCAGCCGAGCTCCGTTTTCCCTAAACTCTGAAATTTCTCCGTCATTTCCCAGCGAAAATCTGTCAATTTTGCATGACAAGTGCGGAATATATACAGTTTGGAGCATGCAAAATTTGAAGTTGGTTGGAAAATTCCTTGATTTCCAATTTGCCGGCATTTGGGACACACTTTGACCTAATTCCCGTCACAATCTGGGGTGAGTAGACGGCCGTACAAATGTACACCAGCGCGGCGCATGCGCAGGGTGTCCCAACAGCCACGGTTAGGGGAATAACCACGCAGCCGAGCTCCGTTTTCCCTAAACTCTGAAATTTCTCCGTCATTTCCGAGCGAAAATCTGTCAATTTTGCATGACAAGTGCGGAATATATACAGTTTGGAGCATGCAAAATTTGAAGTTGGTTGGAAAATTCCTTGATTTCCAAATTTGCCGGCATTTGGGACACACTTTGACCTAATTCCCGTCACAATCTGGGGTGAGTCAACGGCCGTACAAATGTACACCAGCGCGGCGCAGGGTGTCCCAACAGCCACGGTTAGGGGAATAACCACGCAGCCGAGCTCCGTTTTCACTAAACTCTGAAATTTCTCCGTCATTTCCCAGCGAAAATCTGTCAATTTTGCATGACAAGTGCGGAATATATACAGTTTGGAGCATGCAAAATTTGAAGTTGGTTGGAAAATTCCTTGATTTCCAAATTTGCTGGCATTTGGGACACACTTTGACCTTATTCCCGTCACAATCTGGGGTGAGTCAACGGCCGTACAAATGTACACCAGCGCGGCGCATGCGCAGGGTGTCCCAACAGCCACGGTTAGGGAAATAACCACGCAGCCGAGCTCCGTTTTCCCTAAACTCTGAAATTTCTCCGTCATTTCCCAGCGAAAATCTGTAAATTTTGCATGACAAGTGCGGAATATATACAGTTTGGAGCATGCAAAATTTGAAGTTGGTTGGAAAATTCCTTGATTTCCAAATTTGCCGGCATTTGGGACACACTTTGACCTAATTCCCGTCACAATCTGGGGTGAGTCAACGGCCGTACAAATGTACACCAGCGCGGCGCAGGGTGTCCCAACAGCCACGGTTAGGGGAATAACCACGCAGCCGAGCTCCGTTTTCCCTAAACTTTGAAATTACTCCGTCATTTCCTAGCGAAAATCTGTCAATTTTGCATGACAAGTGCGGAATATATACAGTTTGGAGCATGCAAAATTTGAAGTTGGTTGGAAAATTCCTTGATTTCCAAATTTGCCGGCATTTGGGACACACTTTGACCTAATTCCCGTCACAATCTGGGGTGAGTCAACGGCCGTAGAAATGTACACCAGCGCATGCGCAGGGTGTCCCAACAGCCACGGTTAGGGGAATAACCACGCAGCCGAGCTCCGTTTTCCCTAAACTCTGAAATTTCTCCGTCATTTCCCAGCGAAAATCTGTCAATTTTGCATGAAAAGTGCGGAATATATACAGTTTGGAGCATGCAAAATTTGAAGTTGGTTGGAAAATTCCTTGATTTCCAAATTTGCCGGCATTTGGGACACACTTTGACCTAATTCCCGTCACAATCTGGGGTGAGTCAACGGCCGTACAAATGTACACCAGCGCATGCGCAGGGTGTCCCAACAGCCACGGTTAGGTGAATAACCACGCAGCCGAGCTCCGTTTTCACTAAACTCTGAAATTTCTCCGTCATTTCCCAGCGAAAATCTGTCAATTTTGCATGACAAGTGCGGAATATATACAGTTTGGAGCATGCAAAATTTGAAGTTGGTTGTAAAATTCCTTGATTTCCAAATTTGCCGGCATTTGGGACACACTTTGACCTAATTCCCGTCA